>NDXB01012245.1:33805-53232 GCA_002631895.1 Agapornis roseicollis | reverse complement strand
TGTATAAAAGTTTTTTCAACAAAAAATTAAAAAATTTTTTTTTTTTTTTTTTTTTTTTTCTCATGGATATGCTGTGCTTTACATTAAACCGTTTTGTCTTCGTGTCACAAAGGACCTGAAAGTTTCATTAGTTTAGTCCAGCCTAAAATGGAGTCACCTTTCTGATTTTTCAGTATCCTTGGCCAGGTATCATTGCTGTCCTCTGCTTCACCTTTGAGCAACCAAATATTTTAGATCAGTACACATGTAAACACACAAGCTGTAGCCTTGTTTTGTAAGCTGTGCCCAACCTAGCCATTGTTTGCATTTCTAGGCATACTAAGAAGAATGATGTCTGGCAGCTCTCCTAGCTGCACTAGATGCCTATGTGCTGTGATGCTGTTTTGCTTCTGTCTTATTGAAACTAGATGATCTTAAGGTCCTTTTCAACACTAAGCATTCTGTGATTCTTATTGAATTCTTTTCTCTCTCACCCTCTCAGGGTTATATCTGTTCATAAGTGTCATTCCCTTTGGGAGCCTTGACCAGTGAATTTGGAATTGTATTTGTTGCAAGCCCCTCAATAATTTTTCTTGTAAGTTATAGGGATGTGGGCTCAACCATGAGTAAGGAAAAGGGCAGAATTTCCAGGGCAGGGTGGTGCCTACAGGCTGGCAGTACATGCTTAGCATGGTGTCCTGGGTTCAGCAGTAGCAATCATTTTTTCTCCTTCTTGGTACCTGGTGCAGTGCTGTTTTTTTGACTTTCAGGCTGGGAACGGTGCTGATACCACCAGTGTTTTTAGTTACTACTCAAATGTTTGGTCTGGCCAAGGACTTTGTGAGTCTCGTGCTCTGCCAGGGAGGAGGGAGAGCTGGGAGGAAGCAGGGACAGGACCCCTGACCCAAACTGACCAAAGAGGTATTCCATACTGCAGCATGTCATGCCCAGCATGTAACTGAGAGTTACGTGGAAGGGCTGGGGCACTGCAGGGTTGGAGGAGGTATTGGTTGATGCTGGGAGGGGTGGGGCGAGTTATCAGTCGGCGGGTGGTGAGATGCTGTATTCTCTTCCCTTGTTATTTCCTTTGTCATTATTATTATTATTGGCTCCTTCAGGAGCAGAGCGAGGGCAAGAAGAAGGGGGGTGGGGGGAGAGGGAGACTTTGTGGCTGGCTGGTTTTAAACCACGACACATGGGCTGAGCTACCTCCATGGGGAGGGAGGAGGCATTAAAGGCAACAAATCCATGGGGCTGGAGAAAGGACTGTGTCTGAATGGGAACAGGTTCATCAACAGAATGCATTAAATAATGCAAAATCACAGAATCGTTTTGGTTGGAAAGAACCTCATTGGATCATTTGCCCAATCCTCCTGCTCAAGCAGTCAGCTGGAGAAAGCTGCACAGGACAGAGCCTGGTCAAGTTCTGAATATCTTGGCAGATATTCAAACCTACTCCACAACCTTTCAGGGCAGCCTCTCTCTGTGTTTGACTGCCTACGCTATGCTTCTTTTTTTTTCTTGTGTTAAGCTGGAATTTAACACGTGTTAATTTGCGCTGTCTGCCTCATGTCCTGTCAGTCAGCACTGAGAACATTCTGACTCCCTTGTCTTCATTATTTCCCGTAAGATATGTGTACACATTGATAAGATTCCCCCTGAGCTTTTGTTTCTCCAGACTGAGCAGTCCCAGCTCAGTCTCTCCCCATACCGAACATGCTTTAGTGCTTTGATCTCTCAGTGAAGCATCACAGAGATGAAGTCCCTTCAGAGAGTGTCAAAGGATGGTACAGATGTTTTCCATTCTGTTCTTTTAGTAAAGGAAGCAGCAGAGAGTTGGTGGATACAAACTGATTTCTGCTTCATGACTAGTGTGTATTGCCATAGCAGATGGTTTTCTGGGGCCTGCTATAGTCTTAGTTGATGTGTAGCAGAAAAGAACTGTGGTGGCAATTTGGTTTTGCCTCCTACAACCCAGTATAAGATTAGAGATTCATCAATTAAAATTTCAGACCAAAACGTTCTGAACACTCTTAGAGTTCCTAAAGAACATACTGAGTTGAGAATAGCAAGCTAATCTGTCCAACATACATTCTTCCATTCAGTATACTGAGTTTATGTCACTATATGCCTCTGTTCTACAGCATGAGGATGACCAAAGACATTTTGGTGTGAATCAGCTGTTAGAAGATACCTGTGCCTGGAGACTGACTCGGTAAGACCACTGGTATTTAACTTCTATTTGTAATCATTCATGTTTGTAGTGAGCCTTCTGGTCCCAAAGGACAATTCCAAGACCTACTGGTAACAGAAATGGTACCAGAGAGGAAGAAAATTGGTTTAAATGTTTTAGGCTCTTATTTCCAGACCTTCTGAATTGCTTAGTGAAAATCAATATTAATTTATAGATCTGTGTAGTTTTCCCTGTTCTCTCCCTTTCATGTCATAGAAGGTTTTGTTAGAGTTTTCTTGTTTTCTAAAGATTCCCAGGATTGAAGGGGTCATAATTTTCACATGTGCATTGATCTCTTAGAGAACTTTTAAGAGTAAATACTTTAAAAATAATAGGTTTGCTCTTTATTATTTCTGGTTTTCACAGTTGAGCAATGTTTTATTTTCTTTTTTCTTTCAATAGAGTCTAACTATGACAAGCTTTTAACTTGGCACTCAAAGTGCATCTGACTCTAAAGATAACCTACCATGGACGAGCACTGAATGGGATAGATTCCTCATTCAACTTTCATTATGCTCCATTTCATGCACTTAGATAAAGAAGCTGTTAACAGGCTTTTGTAATGTTTTTCATCAGTATAATAAAGTGTATTGCCAAGAACAGTCAATGCCACACCTGTCATTTAGCAGATGGAGGAAAACAGAGAGGTGGTGACTTGTTCAAGGTGAATATCTGGTGCTTACTGAGGACCCATCTGGTTTCGTAGGAGCATGGCCCAAATTTCCATTTTGGTCTTGCTATAAAGAGATGAAACCAATCATATAATCTATGCACACATTACTTATTGACTTTTATTTCTTGCAATGTAAAGCTTGTGGCCTTTTCCATTGCAAAGAAAGTCTTCAAAGGGAATATGTAATAAAAGGTGTTGAGCTGGAAATTGACTATGGTCCACAAAATTTCCTCTGGTGCTATAGGGCAATAAATACTTTCTCTCTTCAACCACAAGTTCAGTAACCACTGAAAAAGTAAAAGCTTGAACTGTATTTGATTACTGTTTCCTGCTTGTTCTATGGGTCATTGACAGGTAGGAGAAAACATTTTTCAGCAGTGATGACCCAGAAAAATCAGTGATCAGACCCTGTGTTCTCAATCGTATTTCTAACTTACCTGACGAAAAAAAGGGAAATAGGTAGGTGACAAGATTTTGCTATCCATAATATGCACTGGAGCTGCCTGTGCTGACTTACAGAAGGATTTTACAGTGCTGAGTTGAGTGTGTGATAAAGTGGCAGATGAAATTTTGAGAAGATAAATGTGTAGATGGGAGGAAACAGTCTTAAATTCACAGATGAAATCATAGGCTCTGAGTTGCCTTTCACCACCAGGAGTTCTTGGGGTTATAATAAATAGTTCTGAATGTCAGCTTGGTGCACAGCAGCTGCAAAAAAGATAAAACAAATGTTGGAAATTATTATGAAAGGAATGAAAAATGTAAAAAATATAAATATTAGGCCACAGTATCAGTGTAGGGTGTTCATTTATCTTGAATATGGCTGCCAGTTCTGCTTCTGCCGTTTCAAATATGATGTAATAGCACTTGAAAAAGTGAAGGGCAGCAAGGATGCTCTTGAGTAATGAAATGCCTTCCATATGAGAAACAAATAAATAACAATATTCTTCATCCTGATGAAGTGATAATAGAAGATGGGTATTTGTATAGATGACAAGTCTATGAAATTGAGGAACACAGAGAATGTCTGCAGAAAAGTATCATTTATTGTATTTTAGTGGGCAGTGTAAAGGGAGCATGAAGTGAACATAGCAGATTCAAAACAGACAAGAGTAGGTATTGCTTTGTATAAGGCCTAATTAAGTAATGTCTGGACACAGCCTTACCCAGACTTACCCAGGACTATGTCCAGGTGATTTCTGAATATGTCCAAGGAGGGGTACTTCACAACCTCCCTGGGCAACTTGTGCCAGTGCTCAGTCACCCTCAGTACCTCCTGTGTTAAAGTTTGTGTCCCATTGCCTCTTGTCCTGTCACTTGGCAACTGAGGAGAGCCTGATTTCATTGTCTTTGCACCTTCCCTACAGGTGTTTATATACATCAAGAATAACCCCCACGGCCTTTCTCTTCTCTAAGATAAACAGTCCCAGGTCTCAGTCTTTCCCTAAAGAAGAGACACTCCAGTTCCTTAATCATCTTAGTGGACATTTGTTGGGCTCTCTCCGGTACATCCATGTCTCTCTTGTACTGAGGAGCCTGAAACTGGACATAGCACTCCAGGTGTGGCTCACCAGTGTTTAGTAGGAGGAGAAGGGTCATCTCCCTCAATCTGCTGATAACACTTCTGATGTAGCCCAGGATACCTGTAGCCATCTTTAGTCTTTTTTGCTGCAAGGCCGCATTGCTGGTTCATGTTCAGCTTTCTGTCCAAGGGGACTGCCAGGTCGTTTTCTGCAAAGCTTCTTTCTGAATAGTCAGTCCCCAGCATGTACTGGTGCATGGGGTTATTCCTTCCCAGATGCAGGACTTTGCTCTTCCTTTTGCTGAACTTTAAGAGGTTCCTGTCAGCCCATTTCTCCCAACTGTCCAGGTCCCTCTGAAGTATCAGTACAACCCATTGGTGTATCAGATATTCTTTCCAGTTTTATATCGTCAGCAAACTTGCTGAGGGTAGACTACTGAGCCATCCAAATCATTAAGATGGTGAACAGTAATGGATCTAGGACTGATCCCCGAGGTACACGACTAACTACCAGCCTCCAGCTAGACTTTGTGTCACCCATCACTACCTTCTGGGTCTGACCTTTCAGACAGTTTTCAAACCTATCTCACTCTCAGGTCATTCAGCCCATAGTTTATTGGCTTCTGCATGAGGTTGTTATGAGTGACAATGTCAATCATTATGATTATCATAATGGAAGGTTATCAGATTGGTCAAACACAGCTTTCCCTTGGTGAATCCATTCTGACTACTCTGTATCACTTTCTTATAGTTCACATGCCTGGAAATGATTCTCAGGACTAGTACTCCATCAGCCTCCTACGGTTTAAGATGAGGCTAATTAGCCAGTAGCTCTCTGGGTCTTCCTTCTTGAAGATGGGAATCACATTTGACTTCCTCCATTTTTCAGGCATTCTTCCAATCTTCATGTTTGTTTTAAGATTGTCAAGAGGGGCCTCACAATGACAGCTCCCTTAGCATTTGTGGGTGCATTCCATCAGAGAACACAGACTTAAGTAGATCCAGTTTAAGTATTTTCTAGCCTGATCCTCATCCATTTCCTAGTTTATTCCAGGGACTGCTCCCTGTAGGCCCTGTTCATGAGTGGGCACCACACTAGACTCCTTGCACACATACACAGTCTTCCAGTATTGTGCTTAAGGCTTGCTCTAGGAAGTGCAATACATACTTTCCATGTTATGGTATGAAAATACCACCATGTTGGACTGCCTCATGTTATGCTGGGCATTTTGAACTGACCCCCTCCTTTCTAATGAATAAATAACCTACGTATCCTAGTAACAGTCACAGGGAGCCTGGAGGGAACCAAGGAACCTGGCTTGGTGCCATGCAGGGTGCACAGCTGTTTCTAACTGTGGCTACTTCAAGTATTTTGAACACAAGCCTTCATGCAGTCCTTAACTTAGGGATCAAAAACTCACTCCTTGGAGCAAATTTCTTCAGCAGTGTTCACATATTCTTTTTCCCTTTTAGAGGCAACTAGTTTCAGTTGAAAGTACTTGACACAATTATGTTGACAAGGCTTTGAAGCGCCACCAAAACTATAAGGTAAACCATACAGTGAAGAAAAGCCCTTATTCTTCTAAGTGTGCCACCTTATAGTACTTTTTTGTGAGTAAGCCAGTCAATATCATACCTAGTCATAACAGCTGTTTGTAATATAACATGCAACAACATTGTTTATTCTTTACTGGGATGTATCTTTCCAACATAATTCCTCAATTCTATATCTGGCTAGGGTTGTAATAGAGGTGCAGTAGATGGATGAAGTGGTATGAGATGCAGTAGAATGGACTCAAAACAGACTGTGCAAACCTGAGTGGCACCTAGGAAGGCCAGCAGATTACTTTCACATATTGTTGTGTCTTCACAGTTGTGAGTATTTAGATTAGCTAAATAAAACCATGCTCAGGGTTGCCTGCAGGTACTGTAGTTATATTTCTGGTTGTAGCACACAAACTTTTGTGTTTAAGAGAATGTATTGATTGAGATGCTCAGTCTGCTTAGATCTGGCAGAAAGGAAACAAGCTGTTTGAACTGGCTTGAGATGAAGCAAAAAGAATGAACTGGAACCTTACCTCTGGTATAATCAGGTTTGCTCTCACATGCTAATGTTAAAAAATAAAACCAGCAGCTGCTATGTTGCTTGATGCACTGATTTTCATAGCTTGAAAACCAAACATAGTGTAAATCAGTGACTGCATCAGAAGAACTACAGTCCATTTGCCCATAATCTCTGACACTGAGGTGCCAGAACTATAACATAATGACTAGCCTGATCCCTGCAGTTAGGCACAGCTTTAGGCAGCATAGTGGTGAACAGCATTTTAGAAAGGAAAACTAGCATTGCTCTCTGGTAGGTGCTACTGCCAGGAAAATGAAAAATGAATGCTGTAAGTATTTGCTATATATATGATCTTCCTCCCATATAGACCAGCTGGATTCTAAGAGTTACTGCTTCAAGTTGTTTATACTTTTTTTCTTTTCAAAATAATTGTCGCATATTGCCATACTAAAAGCTCCAAAACTTTCATCAATGTCAAAGAAATCCTGAATGTTCATGGGCTGGTAAGCACTGCCATCTTTATGCAAAGCTATTAAAGCTGTAGAAGTATGGTGTATGCCCGTGTGATAACATATGGATATTGTTAATTATCTAGTAGTCAAAGATTGAGGATAGCATTAGTAGAGGTATTTTGATCATTGTTATAAGTTTTTGGATTTGTTTCCTTTTAATTATGTAAAATTATGGCTACCTCATACACAATTCTTTAGGGTAGAATAAACTGATGGAAAATGCACTGTTTTTTTAACCTAGTATTATATTATTTAATTATATTGACCTCACTTGCAGTATTGTGTGCAGTTCTGGTGTCCTCAACATAAAAAGGACATGGAGCTGTTGGAACAAGTCCAGAGTAGGGCCTCGAGGATGATCAGGGGAATGGAGAAGATCAGCCTGGAGAAGAGAAGGCTGCGTGGAGACCTCATAGCAGCCTTCCGGTATCTGAAGGGAGCCTACAAGGATGATGAAGAGGGACTCTTCACTAGGGACTGTAGTGACAGGACAAGGGGTAACGGGTTCAAACTTACAGCAGGGGACAGGGGAAGTTTAGACTGGATATAAGGAAGAAGTTCTTTACTGTAAGGGTGGTGAGGCACTGGAATGGGTTGCTCAGGGAGGTTGTGAATGCTCCATCCCTGGCGGTGTTCAAGGTCAGGTTGGACAGAGCCTTGGGTGACATGGTTTAGTGTGAGGTGTCCCTGCTTACGGCAGGGAGGTTAGAACTAGATGATCTTAAGGTTCTTTCCAACCCAAACTATTCTATGATTCTATAACTTTAGAAATTATTCTGAAGCCTGCATTTAATAAACATACTTACCTGTATGCTAATAAACATACTTACCTGTATGTATCAAGGCAGCAAAGCAAACTCATGTGTCCAGAAATACTTTTGAGCTGAGTAATGCTATGAAAAAGATGTTACGCATGGAGTCTTGGTCAAAGCAGAGCAACAGCTTGTATTAGCTGTGATTTAACAGGATTACAGGAGGAATTGCCAGCTACTCAACACACAAACTGCCTGGCTAGATAAGGCTAGTTCAGATTTGAAATAAATAGCTGTAAAGGCAAAACCATATGTAGGAGGAGGTGAATAGTAGGCATTTATGGGGAAATGCACTCTAGTATTAGCACAAGAAAGGCCACCTAACATTTCTTTATTCTGTATTATGATTTTAGTGCAATGACTCTCTTTCCTCCTCTTTCTGTACAATATGTATAATCAAAGTCTAACCATGTACCATAAAAACTGTACTTTGGACTATAGTTGCAAATTTAATCTTTGGTTGCTCAGTTAGTCAAACTAAGATACAATTTCTCTGTAAACAATAGTCCCTTTGCTCTGAAGCGAAGGCGACTTTCACCTACCAGACTGCAAGGAGGGGGACTAAAATTCTAAGTCTTCCAAAGAAATATCCCTAATACAAAGGGTCGGTGTGAAATACAAGAGGGGAAAAAAATGTCAAGAATGAAGTGATAGAGTAAAATAAACAAACTGCAGAAAGGGCGTAAATTGCAATTTCCACTTTTTCATAAAAGCACACAGAAACCCTGGGTACCACCAAGGACCGTCAAGTATGTCCATTTTACAAAGCGGTAGGCTAGGAAGGGTGTGGAAGTGGGAATTAAGGTTTCTCTGCCCCTTCCTGAAGATTTGACCTTGCAGAGAAGGCTGTCAAAGGAAAAGGAAGGTGTATTCCTGTGTGTAACAACCTTAGCCATGGTCTCATAGGCACCTATTTGTTCCAGCTGACAAACAACAGGTAGAATTTCACTGTGTTTGAAACATAGAAAATTACACAAATGCTTCTTAAAAGCAAAACTCTGATTCTGGTTATCTGTTGGGGATAGCACTTGGAGCCTGCAGTGCTTAAACGATGAGATTTACAGCTGAAGCATCAGTCCAGGAATTCTTTGTAGTGAGGTGTATACTCTTGTTCATAATCTTAATTAATTTACCCTTTGCTAGGCACAGCAATCTGCCTGTGCAGACTTAAGGGTAGCTTCTGTAGCATAGCAAAGTCATGGAACTATGGAGTTGTGTACGCTTGTCTACAGAAGTAAAACAGATTCACAGCTTAGCTAATACTATGGAAAAGGCAGTTATTAAGACATTGTGCACATGTAAACTTGAGAAATGTAAGCAAATTAAGTTAAATGAATTATGAAGCATTGGTTTCACTGTTTAGAATACACAGTTTTATAATTGCGACGGTATGGGCTCTTGAAATGTAGTTTTCCCGGATGTTTTCCAGATGGTTTGCCTGATTCCCTGCAGCTTTAGTTTGTGAAGTGATTGAGGAAGAAGGCATTGTAGCATGTACTTAAGTTCATCCTTCTTCAAAGTAATATTTAAGCACTTGCTTAACCTTAAGGAGTAAAACAGATGGGATGTGGAGTTCAGTAGACTCTGAAATAGAGTATCATACACTGGAGTACTTTTACTTGGGAAATTTGTATCCTTCAAGTATGAGTAGAAGGTTTTTACATCTGTCCATTGTAGCAAATGTCTACCAAAAAAAACCCATGGAGATCCAGGCTTAATTACTTGACGTTCACATAAACACTTGTCTGCATTTTATGCCAACATAAAATCAAACTGTCGCAAATACATGGTAGGGAGTGGGAGAGAAATCTGGTCTCTTTATCCAATTGTTATTAAGTTGATGTTGGTTTCTTTTTCTGATTTCCAGAAAGAACCTTCTATCAGTTATTATGAAATATAATGGTCAAGTGGGACGTCTATTGCAAGATGAGGTATTTGTTCTTAGTTTGTTATAACAGAAAAGCATAAACTTCTACATAAAAGGTGTCTAATTATTAATCTGTCTCAAATGCAACTAAGGAACACTTTTAATTAAGGTTGTTTCACCTGACTTTGAAAGGATATAAATTCTCTTAGTCAAACTTGTATTGAGATTAAGAAGAAGGTGCTACAAATTTAAAGTCTCAAAGGTGACTGTTTCTAAGTCAAGGAACTTGTAAATAAAACAAGATTTTTGGGTTGGCAGTATAATATTTGGATTTAGTGGAGATATAAGATGCTATCTGTATCTGCAAAATTTGTCCCTGATTTTACAAAACCACAAGCCAAATGTTTACATATTTAGGATATATACTGAAGAATGCAGTAGACTGCAGGATTAGGTTTTGGCAGCAAAACTCATAAGACTTTATTTTAAAGTAGTGAGCTGCTAATTGAATGTTACATTATTGAAGGGAAAATCTCATAGAAAATCATCTCTGCTAACTAATGTTGTAAGAACAAATGTCTTAAAGGACAAATGTGTATTTGAATGACAACTAGGAAGAAACCAAATGGCTATTTGATCTGTGTTTCAGATTGTCATGCTAACTGACTTTCTAGGGTTTGGAACTGGAAAGAAAATTAAGGACATTAGTAAACTCAAAGAATACTGATGTAGTATGGAAATATTTCAGTGTTTCCCTTCCAGAGTTATTATGCTGAAAAATGTATTTCTTTGAAGTATAAGTTAAGACATACATTTCTAACATTGTTTCAGAAATCTGTCACATGAATTCAAGTCCAGACTTCAATCTTTCTGGCTATTCTTGTTCTATTCTATTTTGAATACTCAGAAAACATACACATACATGCAAGTATGCATAAACATATACCTTTATACATACAGATTTGTACATAATGTACATACATGAATACATAAATATATATCAATACCTATGCAAACAAAGATATGTAGATAAAAATTCTCTACATTTTTGTGTAAATCTTTGTCACTTTTCTTCTGCAAAATGCATACAAATTTAAAAGCTATTGAACTGTGCCTACCTTCTGTGTAGGTATTCACTGACTTTTTCATTTGTAAGCAACTTCTCAAAGAGGACTATTTAATGTGTAACATGTGATGCAGTCATAACCATTTGGAAAATTGAAGTCCCTGAGCTCAAATGCGCATATATATTTCTTTACTGAAGTACACTCCTCAGTGTAGTTACTCACATTCACTTGAAACTTTAGGGCCTAAAGTAAGAAGATTCCAAATTCAAAGAAAGTTATATGAGGCATTACAACCCACCCTCTGCAAATGATGCTTTATAGATATTTCTCAGACCTATAATGAAGCCCTCTTAAATTTGGTTTTGCTAAGGATTTTTACCTTGAGTAAGCAATTACTTGAGAACATTAAGTTTTTATAAAGGGAAGACAGGACATTTTTCAAATATTCATGCTATGCAACAAATACATCTGTTACTCTAGAGCTAAATTCCTCAGTAGTTTGGGGTGGGTTTTTTTTTAACAGTGTCTTGTCTACTCAGACAAACTCAGTACAAGTTTGTGTGAACTGCTTTAAAGAGTGGGATTTCAAGTTAATGATGTAGGTCAGATCACCAGGCAGATATTTTCAGAGGTGTCACAGTGTATGGAGTTTTTTCAAACCTATAATAATTAAAAACTGTTAGTGCTTTGCCTTCATAAGCAGCTTGAAAAAAAACAATGGAAGCTGTAATATAGTGCATTTTGGTCATGAATACGTAACTAAAGAAAGCGAAAGTTGAGAATCCTTGATTTGTTATTTGATCATTTTCTCTAATGTGTTATTAGATTCCTTTAGAAAGTTTAAATTTGGGATCTTTATAATTGTTCCTTATCTCAAGGTTACACAGGAATAATTATGTTGATTTCCAAGGCCAGCACTCACATCACTATAAGGGTTGTTACCCATCTGATTCACCACAGTCCACATTTAGCACACTCTGAACTTTAAGCCACTGGGAGTTACTCACATATACTATATTAAATGCATACATATCTGCTTATGTTCTATATGCAGATAGAACTTCAGTTGTAATCAGACAGATCTTGAGATTCCCAGTCAAAAAAAAAAAAAATATTTTTTTTCACATTTATCTACCCACTTCCAAATTTACTTGTTCAAGGATGTCTATTGAAAAGCCTTGGAGAAACCAGTTCCTGTGACTTATGTGCCAAGCCCACTATCATTAGTGATGATCAGTACATGGAAAAAATCGTTTTATGATGGATAATTCCTCTATAAAATGAAAACTTTAAAAAAAACAAACAAAACAAAAAACAACCCAGGCTGTTTGGCACATGATGGGGGTGGGATGGGTGTCAGTGGGGTTGAAATGTAGAGAGTATTCCCAGGGAGGGTATGCAGACAGAGAACTAGCCATTTTTGATTGCCCTGATAATCAGTTGGCATGTACTTCATTTTAACTCTGTTCAGAATGTACTATTAATGTAGAGAGAAAACTTTGTAAATTTTTAATACTGAGTGCAGAAGTTCTAGAATGAAATAACATTTTTTTAATCTTTTAAATAATTTAAACAGCAAAATATCCTTCAAAGGTTCTGTTGTATTTAAATATGTGGAGGGAAAAAAAAAACATATACAACATGTTGACTATAATTGTTTGGTACTTTCAGAAATGTAAAACTTCTGTTAGAAATTAATTTCTGTCTTACCTTCTTTGGGGCAAAAATAAAAATTCAATGTCATATGTCTACATATGGAAAACTCTTTATATGATAATATCCAAAAAAGAGAAATAGTGAGAAAGAGGTCATCCTTCGTAGTATACATTATTACACAATTCTTTTTGCATGCTTACTCTTCTTGATCTGTAGTGTTCTCCTTAGAAGCAGCTGCCATATAAACCAAGTCTATGGTATAGTAGCTTCTATAAAATATTAAATAACTTGGTAATTTATCTCTAAATGGAATAGTATATTTTACAGAAAGAAATACATTCCTCAAGATATCCAACTGTCTTTGTAGAACAGCACATATATGTAAGTACAAGAATATATCAACTTCTGGGAGGGTTTTTTTGTTTGTGTTTGGGTTGGGTTGTTTGGGTTTTTTTTGGTCGGTTTGGGGAGGTTTTGGTTGGTTGGTTGTTCTGGGGTTGGTTCGTTTTTTTGTTTTTCCTGTCTGGCAGTAGAGCTGTTTCTCTACTTAAGAATTACTCCTGTGTATGTCTATTGCTTCATGTGCTGCTCAGAAATTTGTCTACATGAACATGTCTTTATAGACATAAAATCCATCGGTTTAATAAACCATACCTACTTGTGAAGGAGAAAAATGCTAAATTAGAATTATACTTAGTTTATAATTTAATAAATACATATATACTTAATTTATAATTACAAATCATATACAATAATTAAAAATATATATGTGTATGTGCACAGTAAAATGGAATTTATAATGCTTTGATTTTGTCAGAGTTATACACAGTAAGCAAAGCCATGCCATTTTTACAGGTTTCTACTTCTGCTGAAAACGTGTGTGTGTATACAGAATAAATCCAGCAGGAGTTCAATTTAAAAATCTTAAGTGGAAGGAAAGAAATAGGAAAAAAAGGAAATGGACTCCTTGTGAACTGTCAGAATGGTGAATCAGCTTCAGAGCAAAGAAGGCTCTGACGTTCTCAAGAGATTACAGTCAACCAGAGTCTTTTTCTCTTTAGAATCTCCAATACTAAAAGGTGTTGCTGTCTTTAATTACTAAAAAAACCCCCAACAACCTATATTTAAAAGATTTGAGAATATTTTATGTAATTCATTCCTACTTTAGTTCTGCTCAAGGCAGATAATGTGGAATTAGTAACCTCAATAAATTTTTGTATTTATTTATGTTAATGATAGGTGGTAACCTTCTCAGTACAGCCTGCATACACACCATACATAATGCTCCTTTGAGAACTCACTCAGAACTGGTCTCGAGGAGAAAAGACAACATAGAAAGAATCGTGCCGTACCTATACCAGTCAAGGAGACCTTTCACTGTGCTTTTTGCAACCAGATTTGCCTATCTCACATTGGCCTTTTTAGTCATCAGTGCACTTGTAGCAAGTGTGGGTAAAGCCCTTCCCTAATCTTCGTTTGCGAAGTCAAGCCATGATGATGACAGCCTGCATATAGACCTTAAGCTTGAAAATAGAAAGCTCATCTTGGTGCAGCTTTTCTTTTTCAAGCATGAAATAGATAAGATACAGAAATGGTTTATCAGTGGACATGCTGTAACATGCTAAAGGGAACATTTATCAGTACAGAAACATGGAAAATATTTATAGAAGAGTTTCTACTTGATCAGAAATGGTATTTTAAGGTTTAATGAAGTGATATAAGTATACAGGAAACATAAGAATTTTAATTTATTTATTAATTTTCTTGAACATAGAGTACTTGATATTTGAAGATTGCATTTTCCTTCCTTTGGGATTGAAATTTTTCTTTTTGAATCCTCCAAAGTATTTCTGAGATTATTCATCTAGAGGGTTTTTTTCATATGGTAATATTTAAAAATCTAATTTTATTATCAATAAGATTTAATAATTTGAACTATATATACATTTTGCAGAAAAGCTAGTTGCAGAAGTACTCAGTCCACAGGTGTCAGATTATGCAGCCTCCCACAGAGTCACTATTTTTAGGAGGAACATGGCTGTTTGCCAGCTCTCACAGAGATGGGTAGGAGACAATATTGGGGATAAATTCACAGCACAGTATCATAAAAACCACAGTCAGTTTGTGAATCATTTAGGTTCATGTGTTCTCAGAAGTTTGCTTTTTCAGGGCTTCTACACTCATAAAGTTAGGACAAATTGAAGTTTTGCCTCAAAATCAGTTCCAAATATCAAATTTGTCAGTTTTCAAAAAGGCACATTTTGTGGCAGATAATTGGACTTTAATGAAAACTGTGCTATCCTTAGGTCACTAGCAATTTCAGTGTAGCTGGACTAATGCCTGGTATGTTTGAATTTTGGATGAGCAGATGCAATTTTCTGCATACTCACTGGCATGAACTTTACACTAAGGTGTTCCTGATAAATGGTATTTGTCTACTGTGTGCCTTTACACCCCACCCCTCTTCCCTCTCCTCTCACCCCACCCCCACCCCCGCTTTTCTTTGTTGTCAACAGCATAAAGTTGATAATGTGATTGAAGTAGCTAAAGCTATCTGCAGTGTCCTCTGTTTTGTGGAAACCAAAGACATTACTGATGCCATCAAGAAACTCCGTGCAGTGCTGTTGGTGAAAGCACAGGTAAAAGACGCAAGTTGATGTCTTATTTTTCTCTTTAAAACTGGAGCTCAAATGGGTATCACTAATTTTATGATTGATCAAAGCCATTCTACTGTCCTACTGTGTGAATTTTCCTTCTTACTGTATGCACACATTTACTTCTCCTCTGACAAGCATTAGTTAAAGGCCCTATCAAAACAGATGTGTGACAGAGGAGCAATAGAGGACTTGTGCTATGTTTACTGTAACTGAAATGCTCCTTTGGTTGTTCCTTTTTTTTCCCAGAAAACACACAAATCTCTGCCTTGCCACAGCACCTATTTACCAAATCATGCAATTTCAAAATATACTATTCATAAATTTATCATAGGTTGTTAACAATAAGAAAAAAAAGCTTCTATAAATATCATATAAATTGCAAGTTTTTCAGATAGAAATGCTCTACTGTTTATGTAAAGAAGGACCAGCATCATATAATCATTATTTTAGCTGGAATACTCACTCTTAAAACACTGAGGTGGATTTTTCAGGGGTTTCTGTATAGTCGTGAACTGTCACTTTGTGGGCAGTATCTGTTCTCAGTTTTGTCATCAGCCACTTTGGTATGACCTTGGACAAGTCACTCTGACCTGATTTACAGAAGTTCTGAACACCCAAAAATTCTTCTGAAATCAGCATCTTGGAAATACAGGTGCTCAGCAAATTTGAAAATCAAGCCATTAATCACTTGCATTTAGTCTGGTGTAATCTTACCTCATGCTAATTCTTTCCCATCCTAATGAAATTCCCTCTTCATTCTTTTCTTAAAAGTTCAATAACTTACTAAGGACTTCTTTTTTTTTCATTTCTTATACAGGCTCTGTCTTTTCATTCTCTCTCACACCAAATGTTGTTTAGAAAAGCATGCCAAACTAGGTAAAGTGGTTGCTTTCTCAGACAGTTGCCTACTTAGAAAAATTGTATTCTTTCTCTTTATTGAGTTGTTTTATTAGGTTGTTGAGTTTTGGGTTGTTTATTGGGGTTTTTTTAGCTGTTTGCTTTAATATGTGTAAGAACACTTCGGACAGGAAAGTAAGCAATGGGGTAATTAGTGATAACTGAGGTAACTAGTGAGTGCTGATTAGAAATATGTCTAGCTAGATAAGTGGGATTTATTTCATTTTGCCTGATACGCTGTTTGAGGTCTCAAATGTAAGACTGAGGAAAGCTAGCATAATTCTTTTTGTAACATTTCTTGTGTTGTAGGAGTGATATATGGCAAACTAATTATATATTGTCATCCATATACACTTTCTCTTGACAGGTTCAAACCCTCAAATGCTCATCTTACAGGGGCAAAATTATTTCTAAGAGGTGAAAAGACACAGAAAACCAGAAAGTGTGTTAGTTGAAGAGGCTTCAGTGATGCTCAGAAAACCTCTTTTCTAAAACCTTTTCATTCTTAGTCTCTGTTTATTCCTCTTTCAGGTGGCAGGGTTAGGGTAATAGTTTCCAACTGAAATTAAGTACAGTATCCAAGCAGATAAGCTCTAGAACATCAGTGTAGGTCTCTGCAAGTCTGGGTTGTAAGTAAATCCCTGCACCATGTTTCTGGAACAGAGGACACTAGAGATCATGGAGCAGACACTGCTTCATGGCCCTGGGCAGAACCAGCTGTGACCTTCTAGAATTAGTTATATATGGGTGCTGTCTGTCTGAATTTTGGCAAGTATTGTTAAGGACCAAGATGCAAGAAACAACATAGCTCTAAGGTTTTGTTGTTTGTTGTTGTTGTTGTTGCTCAGAGCTGACCAGCTGATTCACATAAGTGCCTTCTCTTGCTTCCCTTCTGGGTCACGACTCACTGTAAATCTTGTTGCTTTTCATGTCCGCTTAAGCATCAATTATTATAAGTCTCTCTACTGGGTAAATTCCAGCAGAAATGGGTCTGTGAGCACCTGCATTTTATCTGGCATGTTGTTGATTTAAATTGAAATATCTCCATTTAAGAAGTTATTCCTGTATATTAGAGGGCACATGCGGTAGAGAACCATAAAAGAAGTAACAAAGTATTCACATGACCTGCTTTTCAGTTAAACCCCAGGCTGTTCTGAGAGACATTAGGCAGATCAGTGTTTTCCCCTTGAGAAAAGTATTTTGTCAACCCAGAATCTTTCTTAAGAGATAAATAGAGCTTGGTCTACTAAAAATATACAGAAGACAGTAAGAGAACATCTTCTCCTTTGGGAAGGAATTAGAGCAAAAGAAATATGTTGGTATTAATTTGTCAAAAGATTTCTTTGGGAGTTCAGAAAAATTTAGTGTATTTTCTCTTTGAGTCTTCCTGTCAGTTCTCTGAACCCAACATGTAAACTTCCTCCTATGGCTGACTTTTACTGAGTATCCCAGAGTCCATTTTGAGCTGCATCATCTCTGAATTCCAGCAGAGAAACAGATCAGTTCCTATTAGTGTGGACTACCCTGGGAAAACCCCGTGTCATGCCATGAAGAATAAGATAATGGAATAAAACCCAAAGACTACAGGTCACCTTTTTTGAGTCTAAGGTTTCTGTTGATGTTCACGTTTGCTTCTGCTTGTTCTGAGTCACTGTTATGCAAGTACTGTTTTTATTTTAGATATGAAATGATTGATACTAAGCAAAAAATTGAATTATGAGCTGATCCATTCTGTTGTAAGAACCAACCAGCAAAAACCTCTTCCCTAAGTGTTTCCAGCTTTCCATTACTTATCCTTCAGCATGTGCCCAATTTCCAACTCTGTAGTCTCCAATGTATACACATTTTGCTGAACCAACTTCCATGTACTTCCTTGCACGAAGGAAGTACACTTTCCTTTTCCTGTTTTACTTATTTAAATTATCAGCCCTGCAGAGCAAGGAATACATCTCCTTATCTGTATGTACAGTCTCCAGCACAGTAGAATGCCTGTCCTGGCTGTAATCTTTAGAGGCTAAAAATATATGTGGTGATGATAATGATGGTGTTTGCTCATCTGTAATGAGCAACATGATACTGTTCTTGAATACCCTCTTCTGAATGTTAAAAAGTGTCTGGCCTGATTGAATATTTTATCACTAGTCTTAAAATATTTTTCTGTCCTAATATTCACATAAGAAGCTGCTCCACATTTCTCTTGGAGACTACTGACTGACTGGATTGTTACTTAGTTTTCAAAATTTTTAAGTTATTGAGGTGTTGAGGTTTTTTTCTCTTGACATTTCTTTTCAGGCTTGGTTAGCTGAACTGGTTGTCTGTCCCATGAAGCCTTTCACTAAAGGCTGTCTGTGACATTGAGTGACACTCCTATCCCCCTTACTCTCTCCTTGGTGAATCACACCTAACTAACATCTGACTTCAGACAAATGGAGAAGGAAAAAAAATGTGTGTCTCTGTGTATATATACATATATATATATGTAAATTCCAACTCTTCCTGCATTAGCAAACCCTGTGGCTGCTGCTTCTTAGTTTTTACTCCTTTTTGAAACAAGTGCTAGGACAGTTGATTAGACTTCAGCAATCTGGAAGAAATTCAGTGTTGATTTCAAAAAGAGCTTCATATTTCTCAGCAGCACCTAAACCATAACATAAAAGCAGGAAAATGTATTTCTTCAAGTTCTGTAACTCAAGTGCTGTTTCATTTTATGAAAATAGAGGTTAAACATTATATGTAATTGTGTTAACTACAGAAGAGTTTATAGATACAGCAAATCAGATTTTATTTATCAATATTTATATAGACAAAGTCTCCTGTCTGTATCAACATATGTAGCCAAAATTAGTACTCAGCAGTTGGATGTTTGATGGAGTACCAACTTCTCCAAACCTTTTTTGAGTTCAACTCATACTGAAGTGTAGGGGAATTGTATGTGAATTCTGGGTACTGACAAAATTATTAAATCCTACAATATTAGCATATCTTCTCAATCTGCTTGAATTGTTTCTGTTATGTTCGACAGCATAGTACCCTGAGACTTTTTGTTAGGCAGAAGAGAAGCTTTTTTCATTCAAGCAGGTAACTTGCACCACAAGTGAATGAATTGTTTGAGGGTACATTACATCTGAAGTGCCTGCAACATTCTGCATCGGGTACGAGAAAAATGCCAGAAAAAAAAGTTCTAATTGCTATTTTATCGTGGTTTCCTGATGCTTTAGTGTATTGTGTGGTGTGGTTTTGTGTGGAATACCTTTTAATGCATCCATTTGGCAAGCTCCATGTGGACATAATGCCTTAAGGAAACTACTGCTTACTCCATCCAATGAAAATTGCATAGGGTGCCAGAATATGTTTGTGTATACATATCTGTACATGTATGCTCGCATTATTTAAAAAATCTCAATGTGTTTCTATTTAATTCTGCTTTTATGAGGAAATGAAAAAAAAAAAAAAAAAAAAAAAAAAAAAAAAAAAAAAAAATTATATT
>NDXB01012245.1:0-28498 GCA_002631895.1 Agapornis roseicollis | reverse complement strand
GCATGAATGTCAGTAGGATTAGTTTTTCTTTTCCTAACAAAAAACCATTATGGTTTTGTTTTTAAAAAAAAAAAAAAAAAAAACAACAAAAAAACCCAAACCAACTAAAAACCTAACCAAACAACAACAACAAAAAAACAAACAAACAAAAAAAAACCCAACACTTTTTGTTTCAGAGTACGGAAGAATGTCAAGAGTTTTTTAGAGACTGCATTTCACCATGTCTTTTGCATTGCTTTCACATCTGAGCATGGCTTTTTACCTGTAAGTTGTTGCTAAGTTGCGTCACATCCTGTAACGTTCTGAAAGCCAGCAGCATTTTTTGAGCAAGACCAATTTTTAAATAACTGCAACCTCAGTAGTTTTCAAAAAAGAAATATTAGAATTTATCAAGGCCTTATAAAGCATACAGCAGCAGAGACATTTTTGATACTAGGACAGCAGGAGATTTTTAAGTCTCCTTCAAGGGATAATTCATAGGATTCTTCCATTAGTTGGAAGAAACAATATGATAAATATTGTTATTGGAAACCAAATCTGATCAGCATTTGCATTACAACCTTTTCATGTTTTGCCTTTTCCTTCTTATAATAATATTCTAATTAATGCTGCTTAGCACCTTACTTAAATTCAAGTTTGTTTTGTTTGGGGTTTTGTTTGTTTGTTTGCTTGTTTTTGTGGAGGGTTTTTTTGTTTGTTTGTTTGCTTTTTGATAGGAGTGAGTGTGTGTGTGTATAACCTAAACTGTATTTAGGCTTGCTGGTTTTCATCTCCCTGAAAAAAAAAAAAGTGGGAAAGAACAATATAAGGCTCCCATTCTCCCAAATAGTTGTCAAAACAGTCTTAAGACTTCATTCCAAATTCTGTTCAACCAGAGAGAATGTGCATACAGAGTCAGAGAGGGCATGTTCAGTAAGTATTGAATTTGCATCATCTGCAAGTACAATAACAGCAAAGTACCTACTCTGTTGGAAGGTCTTGCACTAAAATGATATATGAATTGTAATACTGGACTGAGAAAAATAGATGTTTTTCTATAAGGAATACGATAGTATGTTCCTTACTAAATCTTGAAGGTACGTGCAGGTATATTCATTGACTCTTTCGGGAATGGTGTGGATTGTTCTGTTTCTCAGCAGGGGTGAAATTTATTCCTTCAGACTTTGTGTACAAGGAACATGTGTCAGAAATAAGCGTATCTGGCAGCTGTGGTTAAAGTTCACTTCCCTTGGTCTCGTGTAATTTCTGCAAGTCTCATTTCTTTTCACCTTTGGTGAAAAGGTGATACCAAATAATTTTACACCAGAAATAAATCAGGAGGTTTGAGTTGTGAGATTGTTAAACTTGGTCACAATTCACTTTATGGTGTATTCATTGTTTCCTAGATATTGGCTATGTCTGGGACACCTTTCTAGAAAATAAACTCTGGCATAGCTGAAGATGTGAATCTGCTGTAGGAAGTTCTTAGCCTGAGCTATGCAAATCAGTGAAACACTGTAGTCCTTTTGCATCTAAGATTTATTAAACATAAACATCATAAAAACAGCAAAGTTCTCTGACTTCCTGAATGGGCAATATAATTTCAGCATGCAAAGTCCTATTCAGGAGCTCATAAAAATACAGTGGACAGATGCTGACCAACTTTTGTGAGTAAGGGACATTTAAAGACTACCCAAGATGTTTGTCTCTAGTTAATTGCTACTGGGTTTAGTGAGTGAATGGGGGGTGGAAGGATAGGGAAGGGCTCACTGGCACAGAAACCAAAGAGTGTTTCTAAAATGAGAGTTGACAAGTTAAGAAAATAAACATAGTAAGAAATCTCTCGGCTGCAGTCCAGGTCATACTTGGATGTTTGCTTATACCTGAGGAACTCTGTTCCTGAGAATACGTTCATTCTGAACCTCCTAATAATTTGATAAATAATGCTGAAGCTTCATTTGTGTCCCTTTTCTGGCAGCTGAGCTGATTGCTCCACTGCTGTCTTCATCCCTGCCATTGTAATGAAAGGAACAGCTTGTATTCTCCCAGGCCCTGCTTCCAAACCAGCTCCGTTTCTGCAGTCAGGCACAGACCCTGCAAGCCCACAAGGAAAAGGCTGAAATTTAAGAGGTAGAGGAAAAAAAAAAACCCATGTTTCCAGGCTCTCCCTTCAGCAGAGAGTCTCATGGACCTTGCCTTACAACTAAGTGAAGGCTTAATCTTGCCTCATCTAGCCACATGTATCTCCTTGGGTGTGCAGGTCCCTGACACCCAGGAAACTTTTTTCACCTCACCACTGATACACTGAAGCATGTTATAAATAATTGAGGCAGAATCTGTGGGATTCCTTTCTGTGGCTTATCTGAAATATAATACATTTGCTCTTGTTTCTGAGCCAAAATTTGAAACATTACCTTGCAGCCTAGAGCACAGATTGTGTAAAAAGTGCTTGTGGCCAAAGTGTATGTTTCAACACACAGTGGGAAGTTACACAGATTCTGAGCTACATTTCAATCACTTGTGGAGAAAATGCTGAGCAGGTTCCACTCAGCAATCATTGGATTCAGTAGGCCAATTTGCATAAATAAGGGGTTTGCTATTACACTACATCTACCTGTCTGCCACTTTGAACAGATTGGAGCCAGGAAGTCTGCTAAGTAGCTGTTTTTCCTTCATGTAAATAGCATAGTACTTTTCAGATAAAGTAGAAATGCTGGTTCAAATAATAGTCCATTACTATGCTCTTCTGGACTTCTTAGGAAGGGTTTATATATATGACCACAGGTAATTCCTTGGAATATAAAAGAATTCGGTGCAAATTAAACATTTTTTTAGAAGGTTCTAAGTTATTATGTGTCCAGGAGAACTGGGTGTGAGAATAAAATGGTATTCTGGGGGAGAAATTCAAACAAAAGGCTTATTCAAAACAATTATGGTGGAGGTTAATGAATGGAGAAAAGACAAAAGAGACTAAATAAAAAGATGATTAAAACAAGTTCTAGACAGCAAAGTAGGCACAGAGAGTAACAGGATTGAGCTTTCTTAACCCTGCTAAGTCTCTAAAATGATTCAGTTTTCATGTTATAGACTCATACAATGGTTTGGGTTGGAAGGGACCTTAAAGGCCACCTAGTTCCAGCCCCCTGCCATATGCAAGGACACCTTCTGCTTGACCAGGTTGCTCAAAGCCCTGCCCAACCTGGCCTTGAACACTTCCAGGTATGGGGCAGCCACAGCTTCTCTGGGCAACCTGTGTCAGAGCCTCACCAACCTCACAGGGAAGAAATGTGGAAGAAGATTACTACACTATAAGGTTGTAGCCGGTCTCTCATGGGTGTAATAATTTGCTGTCAGTATTTACAGTAGCAAACCCTAATAAACGTCAGACGGCTTTATGTATATCTCCATTGTTACATAGTTAAAATTTGTCTACTATAAATTGAAGACTGAAATAATTCCTTTGCGCTGTTTGCAATGCATTCTGTGACTCAGTAGTTCTGAGTTTTGAGGCAAAAATTCCAGACCTAGGATACAGGTTTTTTGAAGACACATCTCTCAGGAAACTGACACAGCTAAGTGCAGTGAGTTGTGGTGTCTGTATCTGATGTCAGGCAGGATTCCTACACCTATCCTGAGTATAACGAGCTAATGTAAGTCTCAGGCTTCCTGTTCCTGGGAATTGAATTTTATTTTTTTTTTTTTCAAGTAGACACTATTAGACTGATGGTAGGTGGCTATGTAATACAGTGACCAGACAAGGTTAGAGAGTGTGTCAGGAACTATAACAGCAGGAGATTAAGTTCTTGATCATAGTGAAATCCATGAGTTAGGAGTGTGGGAAAAGGAGAATTTGGGGTAGTCGTCTTTGAAGGCAAATCATCCTGATCCTAGAATGATACAGTGTACTCTGACACTCTCTCTCTCAATTTGTCCCTTGCCTGAGAAATGACTGCTTGTACAAGCTCTCTTTACTTGAATGAAGCTGCCAGGGCTGGGGATTTTAATTTAAGCTGGTGATCAGGCAATCCCTAGCTGCTCCAAAACCACAGAGAGGGGCAAGATGGATAAAAGCCAGTAATTACAGAAAAAGAGCACTGCAGAGCTGAAACAAGAGGAAATAACATAAGTAAAAGTGTGATATAAATGAGGGTACAGCCTGCATTTCACATATATCCATACAGATATGTATTTCAGTGTTCATTGTTGTATAATGTTATCACCAGTCTATGAACATCTGAATGCTGACTATGTCTGATTGTGGATGCTACTGTATATATTTTATGACTTGTGTACTGTTACAACAGCTTTATAGTCTTAAAATTTAACCAATGCCTTTTCTCTCTTCTACCACATCATTGCCAGTTCCCTTGAACTAAGTAGCTACTTAGCTGCTGAAATTACAAAATACCTATATAACAAAAATCCTTTCCAGCACAAAATTTAACACACTAAAATGGTGTATATGAGGCCCACACTTATTTGCTGTAGTTTAAAATGCTTACTTTGAAAATGCCTTGATTTGAAAGCACTGTGGTGAAGGACTGTTAATCATACACCAGAAATGAGCTAAGGCTGGTTTGAGAAGCAGAGGTGGCTAATTGGCTTCAGTTGGTAGGTTATTTCATTTTAATTAAATTTTATTAGGAAGCATTTCAGAGCTATAACTGATGGTTTAAGATAAATACGATTCTTTATAAATGACCTATTGCTAACCTCTTTTTCTTTCTCTCCTCTCAGCATTAATAAAGGCTGCATTGACTGAACTCTCCATAGCCATCTCTTATCTCATCCATGTTTACAGCAGCAGCTTTGATGCAAATTTCCAGCTTTCCAGCATACCTAAAAGCCCTTCATGTGCAGACGTCAGCCTTGATTCCCAGCTCAGCTTCACTGTATATGCTGCCCATAACATCCCAGAAGCCTGGGTGAACAGGTAGGATGAGATCCAGCAGGTGTTCAGAAGAAGAGGTGTTGTCTCTTAGATCACGTATTTTTCACATATACTAGACTACATCTGTTGTTTTGGTGATACTCCTATATTGATATTAGAAGCTGAGGAAGTGGGCATCAGTGAGCAAGAGAGTGTACAGCATTAGATGTAATTAGCAGTTTAATAAAAATCTAAGAGAATTTTCATTACTTAAGATAATAAATACAGGACTATGCTCACTATGCTGATTTTCAGATGGTTATACCATTCCCAGTGCATTTTATGTTTCACCAGAAAAATGTGAAATTACTTATGACCTAAGGGCTACTGATGACTTGGATGCTGTGTTCAAGTGTGTAGAAATAAGAATCTGTCTTCCTCCTTAATTTCCCTTTCCAGTCATTCCAATATTCATAGTTAGCATGGGCTTCTTAACATGGACTGATGCTCAGACACCTGCTTTCCTCAAGTACCCTACTAGCCTCATTCACATGCATGTTCCCTGTTCGTATTACTGCACTGCATGAATTCATGCTGGCTATGTCACGGCTCTCATTTTCCCTTTCCTGAAGGTCATGTTTCATGATCTTGGTGCTATTCGTAATATATATTTTTAATATATATTCCTGTATATATATATATATATATGTATTATGAGTGTTAGAATTTTGACATCCCTCACTGTCTGATTCATTGGGGTTTTTTCTACACATACCATTATGTGATAAATGGCTTTCTTTTAGTCATTTGGGGCAAGGGAGAGTGCATTGTCATACGTTTTAGAGAGTCATTCTGGTGTCCTGTCAATTCCATCTCAGGTTCCCCTTTGTGGGTTGGCTTTTTGTCAGTTTTCATATTTATGCTCTCAATTTCTTATTCCTGTCTTACTGTCCTTGTGAAAAAGATAGGTACAGACGTTACAAGTGTAGAATAATTTTGCAAAACTGATTACTTTTCTTTGTTTATTGTATTTTATTCGTTTTCATTTCTTTATCAGTTTGTTGGTTTATCTGACTTAAATCCCAAGCACATGTGCTTTATTTGCTGCCAATTGCATGATGTTGCTAGCTTAGTGCTTGGCTGTATTTTTTTCTACAGCCCCCAAAAAAGCAGATTCCTATCTGTATCTGGGTGATAAGAAGTGATTTGAGGGACAAAACTATAGAGTCATGCCTTTGAATTCACAAGGAGACTACCTATGCAAAATTCTCTACAAAACCTAAAATAGGTTGAAGAGCATGCACTCTTAACAAACTTTCTGACTTTCAGGCAACTGAAGCATTATATAAGTCAGGATATATGCAAGTTATGTCTATATATTGTGTATTAATAGTTCTGTTTAAACAATAATGATTAATCATTTGATTGTGTTAAAGCCTATTATTTCCTGCACTATCCTCCAACTGTTTGTAATGTTTATACTCTTGAGGAAAGATACTATATTTAAGGTATCTCTTCTGGAAGAGATCAAATATCATTTGTGTAACTAAATTAACCTAGACACCTTCGGTCTGCAAGTGCTTGAAACTTCCTGTTCAAATTTGATTCTGTTCATCATTCCTGTATACAAAGTGGTCTAAAGCTGAGAGTGGCAGGAAGATCTGGAAGTTGCAAGACTAATTAAGAACATTAGTTAATCTTATCCTATTCCTCTGTTTGACTAAAATTTTATAAGATTTCAATAAGAAGAATATGAACATGAGCCTACAGTGTGCGCTTGCAGCCCAGAAAGCCAACCGTATCCTGGGCTGCGTCAAAAAGAGCGTGACCAGCAGGTCAAAGGAGGTGATCCTGGCCCCTCTACTCTGCTCTCCTGAGACCTCACTTGGAGTATTATGTGCAGTTCTGGTGTCCACAACATAAAAAAGACATGGAGCTGTTGGAACAAGTCCAGAGGAGGGCCACGAAGATGATCAGGGGAAAGGAGCATCTCCTGTATGAAGACAGGCTGAGAAAGTTGGGGCTGTTCAGCTTGGGGAAGAGAAGGCTGCGTGGAGACCTCATAGCAGCCTTCCAGTATCTGAAGGGGGCTTATAGGGATGCTGCGGAGGGACTCTTTATTAGGGACTGTAGTGACAGGACAAGGGATAACGGGTTCAAACTTAAACAGGAGAGGTTTAGATTGGATCTAAGGAAGAAATTCTTTCCTGTTAGGGTGATGAGGCCCTGGAATGGGTTGGCCAGGGAGGTTGTGAATGCTCCATCCCTGGCAGTGTTCAAGATCGGACTGGANGGATAACGGGTTCAAACTTAAACAGGAGAGGTTCAGATTGGATCTAAGGAAGAAATTCTTTCCTGTTAGGGTGATGAGGCCCTGGAATGGGTTGGCCAGGGAGGTTGTGAATGCTCCATCCCTGGCAGTGTTCAAGATCAGACTGGATGAAGCATTGGGTGACATGGTTTAGTGTGAGGTGTCCCTGCTTATGTCAGGGGGGTTGGAACTAGATGATCTTAAGGTCCTTTCCAACCCTAACTGTTCTATGATTCTATGATTCTATGAAACTAACAGATCCAGACCCAAATTACACTATGAAGGTAATCGGTTAAGTATGCATGTGAATGAAGTTAGTAAAGTATTTGAAGAATGACAACATAGAAGGCTTTAATGCTTCTGCTGCAGTGAATGTATAAGATCCCTTGAGTACTAACCTGTTTTTTACAGATCGGAAAAGTTAAGTATAAATAAATTAACTGTTGACTGAAGTTGTATGATGAGCAAGTTGTAACACTTCAAAACTCATGTCCAAACATCCTTTGACTGTAATAATGAAAAACAAATTAGTCTTAACGATAAAAACATGGAACAGAATCTAGGTGTCTTCAGTTCTTTTCTTGAACTCTGCATATAAAAAAAAAAATATTCAAGCCAAAGTAAACACATGCAGACCCCCATTAATATGGGATTTATTACTTTAATTCCTTTTTCATGTAAGGATNAAACATGGAACAGAATCTAGGTGTCTTCAGTTCTTTTCTTGAACTCTGCATATAAAAAAAAAAAATATTCAAGCCAAAGTAAACACATGCAGACCCCCATTAATATGGGATTTATTACTTTAATTCCTTTTTCATGTAAGGATAGATATGCCCAGTTGTGCATTGCATTTGCATGGTATATTGCAATTAATCTGTTTTTTCCTTTCCTTTTTTTCTTTTTGTAGCTACAAAGTTTTCTCTTTTTCTTGTTCACTAATTTATGCTGGAAAGACAATATGTCAGGTGAAGATATGCAAAAATATACCAGTTAAAAGATCTTTCTTTTTCCTGATTGACTGGAACGAGAAGTAAGTTTTGGATCTGTGTTTGATACGTGTTTGTAAAACAAGACCCACATCTGAATTATGGATCTTCTGAGCAAATTAGATACATATAATTCAGAGTATTATGTGAATATATGGGAGATGGGAGTGGGAAAGGAGTGGGATAGCCAGAGGAAGACAATAGTTTTCATTCATTGGAGGCATCCTGGAGGACTACTGGAAATGAAAGGAGATGCAACCAAGGGCTGTATTTCTATCCTTTTTTTGAGATCTTCTCCCCTTTGGATCCACCTCTAGTAGTAACGTAATGTTTCTTTAAGGGTTCTTTTTTTAGAGGACACAGGCTGCTGCAGTGACGGTTTTTTGTTTTTTTGTTTTTTTGTTTTTTTTTATGAGAAAGATCTGCAGATTTAAAATGAGGACCTTAGTTTGAGACTGGAATTTTAAAATAAAGGCTACCAACAGCCTGTCACCTGCTTGTCTGCTTTGAGGAAAATAATTCCATTGGAAAGCAAAGCATGCACTCAAATTACATTGACTTAAGGCAATGGGATGACAAAAAGTATATTTGTGGTACATGAGAGAGAATAAGTACACAATTTTTAACGATTTGGTAGTAATACTATATTCTTCCAGCTTCCTGGGCATGATGTGTTTATATTTACAATCTCTGAACTTTTTGGTATTTTACTTCGCTGTCTATTGTATTCCAAATCTGCAAACATCTTAATTACGTTATAATTGAACAAAGGCTACAAGTAATCTGAAAGGGTTTTCTTACACTATAATTGAATACAGATCGCAATTCAGAACTTCTGTTTTCCTTTACCTAAGACACAAAACAGTTTGAGGCTGGTCAGACAGAAGACCTTTTTATGTCAAACCTGTTACACCTCTACATTATTGGATATTTTGCATAGCTTTCTTACACAGCACTCCTGAAAAGATATAGGAAGCATAGTATGTCTGCCCTAGGATTAAGAAACAAAATGGATCATTTCTGCTAAGCATCTGGATTAGTCCTTTTACATGCTTTGGTGCCTCAGCTGAGTAGGTAATTTGAGTGTTGAACCCTCACTCTTTTGTATAATTGGGAAGTAACTATTATCCTTGTGTTAAAAAATGAACAGGATCATTCTCATTTGTGCTGTACAAATTTTCACCTTGTCCAAGTATTTGGTTAAGTACTATCTTATGGTACGTATGGGCAGATATAATTGAAGTGTAGGGGAAAGATTTTATAGCTTATGAGCATTTTTGGCTTCTTTTGAGTTATTTTCTCATCAGTTTCATTTTTCAGTGACTGAGATCTCTTAATTGTTTTATTTCTTTTGCCTTAACTGGTTGTTCTGAATATATTCCACCATTTGCTCTTTTTCCATCCTGTGTAATTTATTTTAAACCTACAGACTTGAAATATGGAATTAAAATTAAGCTTACCATTCATCACCTCAGATACTTCCTTGACATTGTGTTTCCCTCTTCTTCATATTTTGTTTGGCCTGTCTTACTTTGTTTATACTTTCTTAGGGCAAAGCCTGGGTTGTGCTTTTATGATATTAGGCCCTTGGCCTTTTAAACCAGCTGTATAACTTTATCTAATATCCGTGAACAACACAGTGAGTAGCTTCTCTGTTCTTCTCAACTACTGCTGCAGTTGTTCACGCACAGGGTGTCTTATTTCTGGCCACTGTTCCATTTCCTCTTTCTTCTTCTTAGTCATCCATTTGATGCAGCCTCATGTGGTCAGAAAGGATTATACCAACTGGATAAGCTCATATGAGCATTAATCAAAGTTCTTAAAAGCAATACAGCTATTCCCCTTCTCTGCGTATCACATGTCACTGGAAGGGAAATATTGGACATCCTTGGCCCATACTTTAACTCTTGGGATATATAACTCTTATAAAAGTTTCCAGGTTCTTTTCCTATTTGTGTACATCTGGAAATACTATATATTGTGTTCTAGGGAACCACTGGCAAACGTTTGATTTCTGCAGTATGGGTCTTACGAGGTTTTTTTATTGCTCCAAGTTCAGAGTGTTGACAATTGTCTGTATTAGAAAACTCATGTCTTGTTTTTTTATTTTTCTCTCTTCACAGATTTAACAGTGCTTTAAAGTGAAGTATAACTCCTTGTTGAAAAGTTTTATATAACACAGGCAGAGTTGTCTACCTCTAAGTCAAAAAGACAGAACAAGCTATCTATATAGCATATATAACAGTTTCGTTTCCCAATAATTGCTTCTAACTAATTATGAGTAGGTAGAGGGCATGAGAAAGGGAAAGCAGAGCTTAAAGTTATAAATAGGGACATGTGGGAAGACAGTTGAGAATTGCTTCTCAATTCTATTCATGTTAAGAACGAATCATCTAAAATTTTGACACTAAAGCTAATTTGGAGTACTTGAGTATTTCAGCTGAAAACCTTCTACCTTCTTCTCTAAGTAGCTCCTCAGTGCATCCAAGGAAACTTTCCTGAAGCCAATAGAATCTCGACAGATTTGGGACTAGGAGCGAGATCTTATGCTAATTTTCCATTATACTATTACCTTGTCTTATTTCTGCTACCAAATAACCCTTGTGGTTTTTATGCTACTGTAATTTTTAAATACAAATTTCTACATTTGGTTACTGCTGGAGTATGACTACACCTTTTTAAAAATGCCAACATTCACATTGTTCTGCCAGTCTAGACTAAGGATCTGGAAATTAAATGGTTTCTACATGATTTATTTTATCCTGTAGTTTGTTTTCTCAGTCTCAGGTTAATGTGGGTCTTCCGTTTTCCTCTGAAGACACAGGAAGACAAATAACTATTGGCTTATAATTTACCCTTAAGGAATGCTTATTCTGAAATATTCCCTCATTGACAAGGTAATTCTGAAGCAGAAGTTTAACAAAGCTTTTCCTGCCTTTGTCAGATCTAGTTGGTGCCACAAAAGTAAATGTCTTTTTATATGCCTCTTCTCAAGTACTATGACCCAAGTTAATGGCTAGCAGTATTCATCAATGTATTGAAGGGATCTGTCACTTGTATTTCCTTCAGAGTGCAATTCTTGTAATTTATAGCTTGATATCTGTGTTAATGCATCTGAAAAAAAAGTAGAACTCGCTTATGATAACAGCTCTCCGTTTTTAAAAACTTTTATTTTTCTTTTTTCTCATTTTCTTTTAGAATTAACTTTCCTCTACGAATAAAGGCTCTTCCAAGGGAAACTATGTTGACAATAAAACTACTTGGAGTTAACAGTGCCTCTAAAAATACGGAAGTGCTTGCTTGGGCATGCTCCCCATTGTATCCAAAAGAGTAAGTCCAGTTTTGTATTATAACTTAAGAAGAAACCATTCTTGAATAGTGTTGCACTCAACTAGGGAGAAATATAAAAAGACAGAAGTGCTAATTTCAGGACCTTCCTGTCATAATGAGACAATAAACTGCGCTTGATGTGCCAGTAAAAGTCCCACCCATAAGTTTTTCTTTCTTTCCAATACATTGTTTTTAAACCTGGCTTATATAACTGTTTAACACTTAATAAATTTCCCTGGGCCTATTGAAAGGTCTTGGTGTACCCATTCCTGTAGCTTTCCAAAATCCTTCTCAGTATAGCTTCTTGTTTACAATGATTGGGTTTTTTTCCGTCTGTGTTCCAATCTCTCACCCATTAATTCTTCTGAAAGCGAGGCAGTTAGTGAATGCTGCAATGAGAACCTTTCCTTTTACACACCACTTTAGAAGCTTTCTCCTCTTTTTTAACTTTTTATTTCTATACAGCACACAATGTAACAGTGGTTTAGCGATGCCGGTAGCCTTGAGTGTCTCTGCAGTGATGCATAAACAGAGATCTAAGGTAAATTTTCTGCAGTGCACTAAATATACTTCAGTAGCACTGAGACATCTGAATTTAAATCAAGCCTTTATAATGATACTCAATTTTTATTTAGATACCCTAGCCCTGCATGCCCTCTGGTCAATAGATGGATACATGGAAGTTCTGCAAGTTTCTGCATTAGCATCCATCTCTAAGTTGTAAATCTTTCCTCATCTGACACATCTCCATCCACTTTCCCATATGGTGGCAATCACCATTTAAAACAAAACAAGCCAAAGAAATCTGATTGCATGTATGAATTACTATGTTTGAAAGACCTTGGGTTCCACTGAACTTTAAACCTGAGAGGCTTGAAACACTAAAAAAATAGGTTGGACTTGGCTAGAGGCTTTTTCCATCCTTTCAGAAGAAAATTCAAGATTACTATGTTTAGAAAAAGAAAGCATTCTTCTGTGTCTTGATGATTAGAGGACTTAGCTTGAAGGAAGGAAGGAAAGAAACGTGTCAAATCTCTGTTCCAAGGATTGCTTGGGTAATTTATTCAGAAATTTCCTTATGTAGTTAGTCTGAAGTAGAGCACATCACTCTTCCAATGCGTGTGTCTTTTTAAACAAAAAGTGCATTATATTTTTTTTTTTTCNAGGACTTAGCTTGAAGGAAGGAAAGAAACGTGTCAAATCTCTGCTCCAAGGATTGCTTGGGTAATTTATTCAGAAATTTCCTTATGTAGTTAGTCTGAAGTAGAGCACATCACTCTTCCAATGCGTGTGTCTTTTTGAGTATTTCTACCATCCTGGTGCTTAGGGTAAAATAGAGAGAAAATCTTGACTGAGAATCTAACTTGAGGTGAAGTGTTAAGGTGTCCTCATCCCCAGAAAGCTGACATGCTCCTTCTGAGTATAGTCAGAAGCAGAGCATTACAATAACTTAATTGGGGAACACTTGGGTACTTTTGCAAGTAACCTGGATACACAAGAATACTGTCCTTGAGGACCTCTGTTGACTAGAGGCTTTCTATAATTCAAATCCCAATGGAATGATTTTTAGAAGATCTGAAAGCCTTCTGCAACTTGTAATATACGTATTTATATATATATATTTAATATATGCCATTGGAGCAAGCGTGTTGATTTTCATTAGGTAAATCACCAAGTGATTTGAAAATGTTACTGAAAAATGGCTACATTCTTTCCTGGTACACACAATCAGCACAGTGAAGGGGATAGAGGGCCACTTCTCTTTCATCTGCTGTATAATTGTACAGCTCATTGCTGAAATGACCCTTCAAAGCAGAAATAAAAGTTCAGTTGTCGGGGAGGAATGATTTAGGAGCAGCATGTTCAACACCCCTTAATATGATAGCTGTGTCATTTACAATTACAGTAATTACTAACACAAAGAAGCCTAAATGCTTTTTCCTCTTTCAGGCAGCCACAGCTCCACAGAATTATTCATTAACCATGATTACAATTGATAGCCTGACTGGTTTAAAAATAAGGATAGCCCTGAAATTCTTTCTGAAATGTGAAATTTGAAAATATCTGAACATTCACCCAGCCTGCTTTTCCTTTTTTTTGGAAGATGAATTTTTTTTTTTTGTAAACTAGCTCTCAGAGTTACCTACTTAGACAGCAGCAGGATTAAAACTGTCAGGTAATTCTTAATAGGTAATGCTATCAGTTGAAATGATTGAGAAGCAACAGTAGGACTTTGAGAGGCAGTTTCCTGCTCCACAAAAAATGCAAGTTGATAAAGGTTTTTATTTGATTCACAAATTTTGTGGAAAACATAAACTTGTTTGCAGTGAACCCAGCTTCACTACCCTTGCAGCTGGAATGGAACTAAACCTGGAGATGTATTTCAATAGAGTATTTCTTAACTTGAAAGTATGTAGCAAGAAAAGATTTGTACCGAAAATGTCATGCTAATGTGTCAAGAATACCTTATATTATTGCAGAGATTATGGTATTAGGGTCCCTAAATGAACAAACTTTGTAAATGTATATAGAGAGATTAAATAAATCTCATCAGAAAATCTTTGACAAAACATTTCTAACTTGGTAAATAACACTTTCTCAAAAAAAAAAATTTCCTTAGAGTTGAATTTGAGTTCTAAAAAGTCTTAACATTCTCTTGTCTAGGATTTAATTTACAGGGGAAAGGACAAAAATAAGCTCTCTGAAGAAGCCAGTAACCCTGAGGTATTTGCCTGGGTCATCAAACGTCCTTGTTCAAATTGTTGTCCCAGTTGGTCACTGAGCCATTCTTCTCAGGGTCAGCAAATGAGTACAGAGCATGGCCTCTTTTTCTCTATTCAGATGCTTGTTTAAAAAAAAATAAAAAAAGAAAAAGGAAAAGAAAAATTAAAACATTCGAAAAAGAAAATAAATCTCAGGCATTAAAATATATTTGTAATATTTGTAATTAGAATAAAGTAGTTATGTCACAATATCATTCCAATGCAGAATTAAGACTTCTTGGGCCATAAGATATGGGGGTTTTGATAGCTTAGAAGCTTTGAATTTCCTTTAAATTTAAACACAACTCTGAATTTGAGGCTTATAATGTCAGGTTTTTTTGATAATTACATTATTTTTACATGATATTTTGTCCTCATTTTCCTGGTATGTATGGTCTAAACAGTCCCTCTAATGTTATATATTCATGTGAATTAACACAGTAATAACTATTGTAGCTGCTAACTTGACCAGTAGGTAAACCTCTATATCCACATTTCTCATCATTATCAGGTAGCTGACTTCAGTGGGCCTAAATCAATGCCAATAAAGTCCTTGATGGTGCACCTATATCAAGAAGTCTTATTAGACAGAAGAGACAATTTGAAAAATGTTTGAAAGCCAGTGTATCAACTTTGCATTCTTTCACATCAGAAAACTCTGTTTGCCTCTTGGGCTGAATAGTTTAGTGATCCAGAGCTAATTAACAAATCAGAAATCCATCACCTGGGCAATCTGGGAGTTGTAATGTCCCCCACGTTGCCCATTGCTCTTACTTGGCTGACTCTAACATCAACATTTATTTTGAACTGGTATTTCCAAATCAGGCAGAGCAAGCAACAAAAGTTTCCTCTTGCCGAGCATGGTGAGGGATGTGTTCCACATGACTTCAGAACACAGATTGATTTTGTCACTTTAGGATAAAACTTGAGCTGTCCTTAAATAGCAGTGTCCTCTTCTGTAATAAGGCGGGAAGCTTATTTTGATTTCGGTAAAAAACAAGAACTGGGAATCTGTGTAATTCCAGAGCTTTCCATCTGCCCTGATTTTACATGAGCATATAAATAAATAAATGTCCATAGGCACAGAACAGCAGTTTTTTATTCACCTTCTGATGTGCTTGGTGCTGAAATTGCTATGTGGAAGGCATTGTATATGGCTGTGATCGTTATACAGTCTTTAAAAAGGACAGTATCGTTACCCTCACCTTACAGATGGGAAAACTGGCAGGCAGAACAGCTGCCTGAGCTCATCAACAGAACCAGGTAACAGAAATTTGTCTGTTCTTTAAAGGTTATGGTTATCACGTTCATGGTGCTACCTCCTTCCTTTTACAAATGGATCCTGCATGTTCTCCTGTTTCTTTCCCTTTTTCTAAAAACAACGATGCATCTTTTTACTGTTTCATTTATCTGCGTGGCTGCTGTTATTGTTATGTTTGTGTGTTTCAGAAGCTGACCCAGTGCTGAAGAATGTTAGCACAGTGTCCCAGAGATTGCTAGGGAAAACTATGCTGCAAAAAACACACGCTGTATGTAACAGTTGTCAATGATGCTTCACATCTTTTAGAACATGCGTCCTGTGTTTACAGACTAGGCTTAGTCCAAAGACTGACTTACTGATTGAAGATACATAAGTTGTTCACTTATTCATAATGTATAAATTAGGCTGCTCTCTTTACAAGGCATAAATATGTATCCAGTTCTATGAAACAAATATGTACTATTGAAGTAGTTTAATGTCCTTTGTTTTACTCACAGTCCTGTCATTTACTTTCACATGTGAAGTCTTCTCAGTCAAGCAAAGACTGGCTTTATTTGCTGTTTCTCCACTTAGGACTCTGAGAACCCACCTTATCTTATTCTTTCTTATCCTTCTGGAAAGTCTTTGGCCACATCTGTACTGGGTGCAAATGAGTTGAAATAATGAGCTCAGGAAATGCCTCAAATTAAATACATATGTACAGTGCTTCTGAGGTCTGTGGTACTTCTTGTGTCTCTCTACACAGGTTTTCCAGGAAAAATATTCACTATATGTATTCTTTTTCTTAAAGCCCACTATAGTTTCGGAGTACAATATGGAAGTGATTAGTAGTAATGAGAGCTCAAAAGGGTAATTTAGTGTTTGTGTTCATTCAGTTTTCAGCTACTCCTCTCCCTTTTAACAGAAGTGCCAATTAGTTCCAATTATGATGTAAACCTCTGTCAACAAAAGAGATCTGACTAATTTATTAAAGGTCATCCGAGGACACATCACAGAAAAACAACTTTGTATCACTACTGATTAATTACCCATTCACATTAGTGACCTAATTGTGGAAGACTTCATATCACACAACTGCTTTCCCCCCAAGTACTTTTTCACATCAGGGCTCCTTTTTCTACCTCCATTCCCCAGCAAACATACCTGCAGCTGCAAAGGAAACTTCAGAAAATGGTTGTCATTAATCCTTCTAAGCTGTGTTTCCACAATAACATAAAATATTTGCACTAACAACATGAACATAAATGAATAACAAAATAGAAAAATTACCTCTGCATTAGTTTTACAGAGTGTTGTCTATAAAAATGACTTTGCAGGAGTTTCTTATTTCTTCTTCAGATGAGTTAGCAGCAGTTTATTTTGGTTTGCAATTCAAAGGTACTTTCTTACAGCAATATTGCAAACTCATGGTGGAATCAAAAAGTCCACCTGGGTTCTCTTGTACACCTAACATCCTCATCTCAGGTAAAAGCTGCACACTCAAAACTCATCTATGTGGCTGGCTGTTTCTGCTGCAACGGGCAGCAGAGAATCTTGGCTCATTTTCTTGGTTGTTTTGACTGAGCAGTGCTTGGAATGATCACAATAAAAATTATTTGTCAGTAGAAAAAAAAATGTTGAACATAATAAAATTTCTGACCTCACTAAGCATTAAGATGTGGACAAATTGCAGGGTAAGTCCAATGTACTGTATCTTCCTATATTCAGGTACTATTTTCTTACTTTGAGTGGATTAGTTATGATTAGAGTTTATACCTGAACTTTCTGATTTTATTCAAGTTCTCTGGACTGAATTTTGTTGACCTACCAAATCATGCTGGTTTTCTTATCTGCAGACCACATGCATGCCTGTTTATGATAAGACTCTTGTACATGTAGTGCTCAAACTGGTACTTCCGACCATAATCCTTCATCTGTCAAAAACCCCATATGCAGCACATAAGGACTAGCTACCCCACTCAAACTCCTTTCAGCTATTTGGAGACTCTGATATCATATTTTCTTTTCCCTGCCATCTACACATAAAATCAGCAAGGATCCTTCGAGGTTGCAATAGAGTTTGTTCTTTTTGTGGAATAAATTCATACCCCTCTCCAGCTTATACAGTGTGTTGACACTTCACAATCTTTGATATATTTGTCCTCAAAATTAAATCTTGAGGTAGAAATATGGTATTATCCTTATTTCACACCTAACTTAAATGGTAAGTCATGTCGCACAAGAAGTTAGTGGTAGAGTGCAGAGCTGACCTAAAATGTCTTGGCAGCATGATTTGTGTCATGATCCTTGTAGCTGCACAGATATGACTAAAGCAGTGAGTCCATCACTATACAACCTGTACTTATCTAGGCCAGTTTTTTCTTAAACACATAAAGATAAAAGGTTTGTTTTCTTTTTGCTTGTTTTTTAAGCTATCCAGTTCCATGTTCTTTGATGTAATTTCAGTAAACCCCTTTCAGCTTGTCTCCAGTACCCAATGCAGTAGTCTGTGTGTATTGCAGGCGACTTATTCATGGAACTGTGCTACTTAGCATGACATTGTACAGCACACTTGCAACAACGATGATTACCCCAGGCATCTGCAGTACTGATACACCAACCTCAGTAACACTGCAGGTAAGAAAGCAAGAAAACAAAGGAAAAGGTTGTTTTCTAACAAAATTCAAGAAAAAGGGTTGTTCCTACAGTTCATCAAGACCTTACAAATTAAAAATCCTGTTACCATTATAGCTGCTCAGAGAGAGCATGTTACTTTTGATGGATGGAAGTCTGTAATTCTGCACAGTGGCAAATATGTATGATACTTTCCATATCAAATACCACCTCTGAGGGCTAGAGAATGTTTTTAAAGGGTAATTTTTGTTGGTATAATCTTGGTTCCAAAAATACTTTTGGCACAAAATAATAACTTTGATACCTGACTTACAACTGCCATTTCAAATCTGAGCTTTTTTCTGAGTTCTGTTGAATTGCTTGCCATTATAATATACAGCTTGCAATTAGACTGAGTAGCATAAAGGGTTTGTAAAGGAACTGGCTACAAGCAGTTGTCAGTAAGCATCTGTATAGCTCTCTCTTGATGACTACATGCTGAGCACCCACTCATTCTGGGCAGAATGGTGCTCACAATTGAAATATTGAAAATGCATTAAATCTTCATGGTAGTTTTGTCATCTTTCCAGTTTAAATTAGCAACTGGAAACTTCAAGAGCAAAGCCAATTGTTTTCTATATTGAAAAGCTGAATGACTGTTCAGAAATGATGTGTAAAAGCAGTTAATACAGATAAATGAGGCTATCCTAAAAATAGTCTATTTGTAAGAAATGAGAAATGGGGATTTTCTAGTCTGAGAACTTCAGTCAAAGATGGTGCCTTAAAATAGCTCCCCCTATTAATAATGAAGGCAGTTGTGACAGTAAACGGCTATTAATTTCTCGCTACTGAAAGAAACGGAACAGGAGGATCTCTTGTTCCCTCCTCTTCACTTTCAGTTATTCCCATATATATGTGACAGTATCTGTGAACATGCTGGAAATGTCATAAAGAGAGCTTTTCTGAGGTGATTGACAAGACACATTTTGTGTGGAATAACTTTGCTAACCTTTAGAAAAGTAATGCAGTTCTAATATGTATATTAAAAAAAAAATAGATACAGATGATTATGATGTGCATTAAAAAAAAAAACAAAACAAAACAAAACCAAAACCAAAACAACAGGAGGTGCAAACTGAGCTAAACTTGGAAGAACAACTTGAATTTTTAGCAAAGTTTATGCTTAGATTATCGATCACCTCAAGCTTTTTAATTCCAGTTCAATGTTTTCTTAATCTTTATCCTAAAAACATTTTCCTAAATTTTGACAGCTATATGTAAGTGTAAGAAATGAAAAATTAATAGATGCCATAGAATATGTATAAAGCTTAGCATCCAGAAGTGAAATCAGGAATCTAATTTCCATCTCTTATGCTGGCAAACTATAGATCAGAATTATGCCTACTTTTATAGAAAAAAAAAAAAAGCACAACAAAAAAAGAATCTACATAAATGAAAGATTTCCATTTAAGAACCATCTCATTTGAAATCAAGATAGGAGAAAAAATAATTATGTCAGCTTTAAGTTCTTACAGTTTGGATAAAATTGAAATACAGTGGATGAAATTTTCCCAGGAAAGTTAGCAACAAAGCTCCCAGTGATTTTCATGGGCTGAGTTTATCACCAACATATTTAAGTAATATATTACATAACAGTGAACGGCCTTAAAGAAATAACCCCTCTTCTTTCCCTCATATTCTGTATGCTTCCTGTACAAATCCAATAGATCATTTTTTAACAGTTGTATCTGAGAATAAATGTAGCTAAAAGGACTTCTGACATTTTTTTTGTTCTTTTTGTTGAATAAAGATTGACTATCCAGAAACTAATTTGGAGTTCATTAAACCTGAACCTGAAGAAAGAAGAGGTGATCTTGAAGAGCCAACTGAAGACTGCCTGAAGCATATTGCGAGACTTTCACAGATATGCTCTGTCTTGCTGTAAGTTATAGCAAGCCACCCCTGCTGATTCTTAGCTTGCTGTACTTAGCCTATTGATCACAATTAAATGTATCCAATTCCATAAAAACAAAATTTTCCTCTGAGAGAGTTTAGCTTGATTGATTTCAGTAGTAGCACCTCTAAATGGGAAAATGGATTGCAGCAAAACCTAAATAAGCCCCTGGAGGTGGCATTGTATTTTATCAGTTTAGAAAATAAACTAGTTTTTGATTCAAAGCATAAGATTTTCAGGTGATGTCATTAAGTCTTTATCAACATAAGCAAGAAATCTTTGGGTTCTGTGAAAATCAGCGTCCTTTAGTGTATTTGTACTTCAGATATTGTAGTTAAATGGCATATGATCATTAAAACAATCTGTGTCAAGTTACAAGCAAGGAAAGAAGTATGGAAATTTTAGCTTTCACAGAAAGTAGATAAAGACAGAGTGAAACAAACCACACTATATACTGAGGCAAATTAGTATGCTCAGCTATATGTATGTTATAATATCAATTTGGTTTGTGTACTGCATATAATAACTTTGGATATAAACAGAGTAGAATCAGGAACACAGGTGATTAGAGAGGCATTGTACTAAGAACAGTTCAATGTGTGGGTTAATCCTCCATCAAAGGCCAAAAGGTACAGTAATTGTGCAATACCTAAATAATTTAAAGCTATATCAGCCATCCCAGTGTGGTATGTTGTATTTGTTAAGAAGACTTTTCTGTGCTGACTTCTATGTTGGTTTCTCTGGTATAAAAAGAAGAAACAGTGATTAAAAACAGACAGCTGCATGGTTGACCAAAAGGCTGTTGAATCCTGTACTGTTATGAATCCTGATTCAGCCATTAGGGAGGTGGGCTGTGTATTCCTGATAGGAATATCAAGAAATCAGCACAGGAAGAAAGCAGTACCTTACCAGCATACATACAAACATGCAGCACTGACACAAAATGAACATGCTCAGCCCGATTCTGTTCCTCCTGTCTGCCTGAACACAATCAACATCTAGTGGAATATATACACATAATATACATACATATATATGGTTTTATATATAGTGTCACAATAGTGAATGCTCCAGTATTTGTGCTCAGATAGTCTATCCAGTAGCTGGCCCCAGATCTCTCTATTCTCCCCAGCTGCTGGCACCCAGACGTGTAAGCCCCCAACATTCAGAACCACACTCGGTTTGGTTGCTGGTGCTTGGCCCTCTTCCTGTTACACAGACATATGTTTTCCTCAGTAGCTGGTCCAGATATATGGCCTTCCCAGTAGCTGACTGTCAGACCCCTGTCTTTGGTAGTTAGCTCAGATCACTGGTCGCCGTGATCAGCCAACATCTTTTGGCTGTTGATTAGTGAAAGGATCAATGGGACTGAAGGAATTAACTTCACCATATGGCTCTCACAGCCCTATGCTGTATGCTGCTTTATGATCTTTGGCAACACCACCAAACCAGGCAAGACTGGGGGAACCAAGACCAAGAGAATTCATTTCTTACTGCCAGCTGCCTTGGCTGACTTCTGGAAGCATTTCAGATGTGAGCCTTTGATTCCTTTTAGGATTACTGCATTTGAAATATAAAGACCAGAAAACTAGCCATCTGATATAATGGCTGCTCTTAGAACGTGATACAGCCTGCTTGTGAGCTGTGGCTCCCAGTGTAAGGGTCAGAGACCGGTTTGAAGTCAGGAAGATGACAGTCTTGCTTCTGCCATCTTTCTTTTCTTCCTTCATTGGTTTTCTTCTACCTTTTACTGCTCTTTCAGCTTTTTTATTATTTTTTTTTTCCTTTTTGTCACTTAGCTGATCAGAATCTAGTTTGCCTACCAGCAGTCATGAGTGCACTGTTGCTGTGAATTGTGATTAGAAATGCTGCTTCTGAAGGGGGACTAGTGAAACAGGTCTGAAAAGTTGCAGAGATGCTGCACACTTTGCTAGTCTGTTCACAGGAGAGAAACTTTCAAGTGAGAATCAGTGCTGGGGGACAGAAATTTCCATTTGTTAGCTTTGCTGCTTTTTCCTGGTTTTGCCTTTTGTCTTGTTCTGATTTAGTATTGAACATGAACAACAAAACCAGCCCAGGAACATTTAAATTCATATTTTCCATTTCCACCCACAAAAGAAATAATTAAAACCGGCTAACAAAGCTTTCATAGAAGCTATTTTCTTCATTTAGTTAAAGGGATTAATAAAAACTTTTAAACTGAAAACTCTTGAATTATTTACGTTTTGAAACTTTGTTTATTTGTGTTGAGAAGAAAGCTATATATTTTAATATAGCTGTTACATGGAGGGAAATCTACATACAACTCTACCTAAAAAAGCAAACTGCTTTTTTATCAATAGAGGCTTCATAAACATCACTATTGAGCCAAAGAAATGTCCTTATTAGCATAACAATCTTCAGATGCTTTATGTATGCAAAGTACTTTTACCATCAATCTTAAATGTCCTGTTATATGTGTTACAACTAAGAAGCTTAATATCCAAAACTGAAAAAACCCCATGCCCTACCATCTCTGATCTTTAAAATATGGAAAGGGAAAATGGCATTGCCTCTGGAGTGAAGTCAGACAGAGAAATCTGTTATTTAGAAAACCTGATACAAGGATTGATTTCTTATCTGCCTTTGCAAGCTGAGTAGAGGCTTTAGATGCTTTAATCTGAACAACAGATTGTCTAGTTTGGAGGATGCTGTTTGAAGCTTAAATTTCTGTTTAAAGTCAACATACAAAAGGGGTTGTTTAGCTGAACTGTCCTGCAGAATATAATCCAAATGCATAAGATTGCCAAACAGGCAATAAAGTCTCAGACCTATTTTTATCTTTTTCTGTGTGTGACTTCTTCACACGAAGACATCCATTGTCACAATAGACATGCTGTGAATTCTGAAGCTGTTACGTGAAATGGTTACCAAAATGACACTTTCCTTGAAATGATTACTGAAAGTCATGACAGAATTTGTATCACACTTAGGTTCATCTTCTGCATATGTTTATGAGCTTATTCTCCTAAAGGAATGAAAGAAACATTCCCTCTTGTGACAGTAAAAAACATGTCTATCTTTGTACCAATATTCTCCATTCCTAAATGCTTGGCAGCTCAGAACTGCAAAGACGAAAAGTTCTCTAGTGCATGCAAAGCCAAAGGAACTCATTGCTATGAGCTGTGAAAGCCACAGTCTCAACAGAGCAGGGTAAGATATTTTTTGGCTAAGAATATTCCAAAACATTGTAAATAAAAAGATGACCTTAAAAAGAATGTAGACACTTAGATTTTGAGCCCTGCTTACACATCTGGATAATGACCAAAGAAAAGCTGTTTACTTGGTGCCTTCAACAAGTTTTCTCACACCTTGCTCTGAAATATCTAGGTCCATTTAGTTATGTACTTAAGTAGATGGATGACCAGTCTGGTGAAGTATGACAAAGAAAACTGATGTTCTTCTTGGTTTCAATAATGATTTATGTGAACTGGAGATCAGTTTGCAATCTCTAAGCTTGCTGTTGAAGGCTCTGATGCCAAGTTAAGGAGAATCAGCCTTAGGATTTAATATGCATGAGGCGGATATCTGAATTGTTGACTAATCAGAGGATCTACAGCATAAATTATTCTGAGGCATTTCTTACTATGTTGAAATATGATGTGAGGGTTGGCCATTTTATCAGCATCATTTAGATATCTAATATCTCTAGGAGGAATTTGGTATTGAATGCTTTTTTATACGTAAGTACAGTGAAGCTTGGTATGCTAGGCCTTGTGAACAGACACACAAGTTGCAGGGAGCTTTCTTTCACTTTTGCAAACTCATATCTGTGCTAGGGATAATCACCGTGTGTATGCACATGGGTTCATGTTCCTGTATATGTTCATGGATGTGCCTAAACCTTATTTTAAATGTGAATACGCTAAAAATAGACACACCTGCACTGAACAGTCAAAACAAGGGCAGGAATGAAAGCTATGGCTTGCAGTGTTGTGTGTCTGGTTGTTACGGTAGTTTATTAGAGATGATGTGTAGCAGATGGATGTAACAATAATTTATCTGGTGATAACTGCACTTTTCTTTGTCTCTGTCAGAAAACCCCAGTAAAAACAAATACCACCAACAACAGAGACAGTAGAGAAGAAAAATGAGAGTGCTTGGAAAGTAGAATAACCATATATGTGTGTCTTTTGACACTTCATTTTTATATGACCCAAGGCTGAAAGATCCAGAGTATAAGTATCATTTTTCTTATAAAAGCTGGTCTGCAGAAAATGATACCCTACCCCAAGGAAAACACGTACTTAGCCGAAAAGCAGTGTACTGTATGACTTAGCCCCTCTGTACAATAACTGTTGCTACACAAAGCTCCAGGTGGTTTTAATTTCAAACTGAATTTCTAATCTTCTCTTCCAGACTCTCAGAGCAACAGAAAAGAATCTTATGGTTTTATCGTTACTACTGCAATAATCAAAATTGCTCCCTTCCTCTGGTACTGGGCAGTGCACCCAGTTGGGATCGAATGACTGTATCAGAAATGTATGCCGTGTTGAGGAGGTGGAGATTTTCTAACCCCCTGGAGGCACTTGGGCTTCTGACCTTCAGGTAAATGAAAATTAACCAAGTAGGAAAATAACAATAAACAAATAATCACATGCTGATTAATTCCTTGCCATGTCATGCTGGGGTTCACTGACTGTTTTCAATTCTGTCACTGTGTCAAAGTGAAGTTATAGTTGTAACTCTTGTGATGAGTTTGATCTGAATATGCCATCCATGCCTTCCTGGCTGAGGTTTTCTGCTTCTCAGGATAATGAAGAGTATTTCATTCTCTGTAGCAGATTCAGTGAGTTTCTGGTAACAAGAGGTCAGTCAAATACTTAGCACTTACATAGCACTTTGTATCTTCAAACAACTGTACAGGCATGGAGTGACTCATGGGAAATAAGGAGGACTGAATTTGCTTCTAGATTATGACACCATGTAAATGCATACAGTCCCACCTGTAGCCTATCTTTCTGAAGCAGATAGGATAAAACTTTGAAGTCAGTTCTCCACACTTGTAGTAAATTCTGTTGTGATACCTTGTTACTCTGACTTCTTACACTGGGCATTGATTATTGGAAGGTTTTCTTCATGCTGGAGATAGTCTTACCTGTGATGTAATAGCAGATGTCAGGGGGCAGAATCTGTGTCAGCAGTTACTTCTCCTCCAGAAGCTTGGGAAGTATTGTACATTAAGTGACCTACCTCTGAAAATATTAAAAGTGCAGATGAAAAGGTTGAGCACATTTGGTCTATCAAGCTCTTGCTTTGCAATCTCAGTTCTGTGTTATACATTTAGAAAAAACACCTCACCTAAAGCTTTACTTGAGAAAAGACTATATTCTCACTTCCATGTTATTAAAAAGAAGTTATTTAATAGTACAAAACTGACTACTGGCTGTCATTTCCCTCTAGAAGTGATTTCCTAAGTTTCATATGTTTGCATACATGGTTTTTTATGATTTGTGGTAATGATGGAAGTGAAGGTCCTGAAAGATCAGGTTCTGGAGCATATTACTGTTCCCTTATTTACCGTCACTAAATTATTGTAATCCATTTCTCATAGGTAAAAAAGACATAGAAAGGAGTATATGGGCCATGTATTTTCTTGCACAGCACAGAGCAACAAGAGACTTTGAGTTTGTTTATCAGAGCATGCCAGGCTTTCAGATTAGACCTTTTGTCATTTTTTGTTTCTGTGTTTGGGAGGTATTTCTGCAAGTGAAGAGCTGGATTGTTCTTTGAAGATGCAGCTCTGCATCAGGGTGTGGTGCAGAATCAGTCCTGTCAGGTGCTTCACAGGATATTTAATATGACTCAGCCTGACACAGAGCTTCTCTGTGTGTAGTAGATAGAGTATGCACACTTCCTTCTAGCTACCACAGAGATTACTGGCATGAAAAGATGGGAAAATGTCATCACTGTCTCTCCTGGTGCCATCACTGGGAGTGGCTGGCACATGCAGTCCTGCCAAAGAGTAAGTACTTCTGATCAGGGTCTTAGATGGTTTGTCCCTTTAGTTTATTTCTCACAAAAGATAACATCAGTCCAGTTTTTTTTGCTTCATGTTAACACTACAGAAAGAAGTTCTGGATCAGATTGCAAATCCACTTAAAACAAAAATAAATAAATGCTGCCCTTCATGTGTCCATGATATTTTGTAGGAGCATGAAGAGCTGGGAAGCTAACCTTTTGAAACAGAGGGGCTACATTTCCTTAAGGATGTCTAGTTTCAGAGATGTCTGGGTCACATGATTTAACTACATATATATGCAAATAGAGTGGTTTGAAGGAGAGGAGTACTTCCATACAAACATATTTCTGAGGTTTCTTCTCTTGGTTCTCTTTTTCTCAGATTTTAATAATTTTGAAAAGTAAATCAGCACTGGATAGGGTCCAGCTTTCTTTTACCTGCACTGACTTTGGATTTTGGGCTCTGTAACAAGCTGGTTTTGAAGGTTCATTCAACTCTATCTGTATTATGTTTGGCACTGACAATTCATCAATTCAGTTCCTCACTTCTGACATCCACGAAACAGTTCTCTGATTTCTTGTGATTACTGAGACACAGCTGAAAGATCCAAGTTCATATAAAACATGAGTAGAATATGAAAGAAATACTCTTTATTTATTCATGTATATTTTAAGGACTTGTGTTACTATCAATATCAAGTCATAGGTAAGTAAAATAAATTAAAGCTGATCTCTGTCTACATCTATTGTTAACATAATGCAAGAATGCAGGAGCAGCTGCACAAAATCAACCCAAAAGTCATCCTAGTGCATCCTGTCTCCAGTGATGGCCAGCAACAGTTATGTAGGGAAAACAATGAGAATAGGCCATAAAGACATGGTGCTGCTCTCACATCTTCCAGTAGACTACAGTTCAAGGAATTCCTGAGACCGAATCTTTAAGAGCTCTGTTTCATTTTTCTTCTGTGATTTTTTCCAAATGAAAATTTATTCCACATAAATATTCAGCTTTCAGAGCATCCTTTGCCATCAAGATCCATAGTTCAGCTCTGTGTTGCATCATTTCTATGTGCCACAGTTTGCCACGCTGTTAACAATACTATACAAGAGACCAAGAGTTTCCAATCACTCTGAATTTTGGATTCTTCCTTTGCTGAAAGTTCAGTTTGCAGTGCCTTAAAGAGAACCTGAATTTCTTCTGCAGGCATGAGCTTACTCTTTATACAGTTTAAAGAGGGTACACAAAATCACTAGTCCCTTTTGCAAGCCATGGGCTGGAGACTAAATTATCCTTTTCCTCAGAGCAAGAAGGCAGCATCTGTCTCAGTGATTAAGCTCAAGCTTATATTTGCAAGGATAAAGAAATGAAAATCACTGGAGGTGTTTTCTTATTGCCTGGGTTAGATGACAGCACCACAGAGCTTAGGGGGAGATATCATGGCCCATCAAATCAGGCCCCGTTGTCATGCATCTGTGTTAGAATGCTCTGTGCAACTTTCTGAAACTTCTGAATTGTTTTGTTCACTACACAGTTAAATGTACAGTTTAATAGGTGTTTCTTGTTCTTTGAGCATGTTTCTCTTGCTTAGGCTCTTACATTTTACAAGCACATTATAATGCAGCCAAATGATAACATCTTTATGCAGTGGAAAGAAAGAATTTTCATAAATTAGAAATACAGTCATGGTACATTTCACAGATAAATTCAGTAGCAACCTTGCATCCAGTACGTGGAGTAAGTGCATTGATTCTTAAAACTCCAGAAGCCAATGCTTAAAAAAACAATTTGAAAAACAATGGAAGTTTCTTTAATCAATAAATACAAGATGGAGTGGATGGCAGGGGGATGTGTAGAAGAAGATTTTACACTCTTAGTTTTACCTCTAATTTCAGGGGAAGAGGACTATAAGCCATTGCCTGAAAAAGTAGAATTTTCCCTAAGGCAGAAGTTATTCAGCTGGTCCCTGCTACTCCGCACTGCTTATTGGTGCCCTGTGCATTTTGCTATTGACTTCACTTACTGAGTTTGGTAAAAAGGCAAGCTTTAATGGAGCTAGAGCTTTCTTTAACTGTATTTACATAGCATGGGGAATAAGGGTAGCCAGGGAAATAACACCAGTGCACTTGTATATTCTGTGCAATTTCTTGATGACAGAAAGAAACCAAAGGTTTCTGAATGGCTTCTTTGCCTCAGTCTTCAGTGGCAAATGCTCTGACCACACCACCCGAGTCTTGGAAGGCAGACACAGGGACTGTGAAAATGAAGACCTTGGGCTCACTGTAGGAGAGGATCTGGTTCAAGACCATCTTAAGAACCTGAACGTGCACAAGTCCATGGGACCTGATGAAATCTATCCACAGGTCCTGAAGGAGCTGGCTAAAGAAGCTGCTAAGCCACTGTCCATCATATTTGAGAGATCATGGCAGTCAGGTGAAGTTCCTGATGACTG
>NDXB01012244.1:45055-60906 GCA_002631895.1 Agapornis roseicollis | reverse complement strand
AAAAAAAAAAAAAAAAAAAAAAAAAAAAAAAAAAATAGACAAGAGCCTTTATCAGGAGCAGAGAAAGAAATGTTTAAGGATTTTTTTGTTTATTCAAAGTAAGCTATGTCCACCTGAGGCATGTTACAAGAATGAAAGTAGCAATAGCTAATGCTACATGTAGATTTAAAGGAAAAAGTCTTCCAATCTCATACCATCTAGGTATATGTATGATACTGCTAAAAGTGTGTTTGTAAGCATTTGTTAAAGTTCAGAATACCAGCTGAACCAATACTCATCAGTGTGCTCAGTATTTATGAGCATCTCTCTGAATGTGATTTGCATTGCATATGCTTCTTGAGAAGGTCTGTTTGAATTAGTAACCTTATGTGCATGCAAACACGTGCATTAGAGAGAACAAGCATATTTGCTATTCATTGTTCATCGTTTGTCATTCTTTTTAAACAGTTTTAATCATCCAATAAAGGCACAGGCAGTGCTATGTGCCTAAGGAGACCAATCCCACAAGTTAATGGCCAACAAAAAGCTGCACTGAACATCATTAAAGACCTCATAGATTGAATTATTTTTCCATTTCTTTATGTATGTCGTGGTTTAAACCCAGCCACGCATCTCGTTCACTCACTCAACCCCCCTTTCTTGCCCTCCCCTGCTTCCAGAGGGATGGGGAGGAGAATCAGAAGAATGCAATTCCCACAGGTTGAGATAAGAACAGTTTAGTAACTAAGGTATAACACAAATCACTGCTGCTACCACCAATAATAATAATGATAAAGGAAATAACAAGGGAAAAGAATACAGCATCTCACCAACCACCGACAGATAACTCACGACACCTCACCAACCACCAGCCGAATCCCTCCTCTAACACCCCAGAGAGAACTCGCCCTTCCAGATAACTCAGTTACATCCTGGGCATGACGTGCTAGCTTGGGTCAGGTGTCCTGTCCCTGCTTCCTCCCGGCCTCCCCTCCTCCCTGGCAGAGCATGAGACTCACAGTCTTTGGTCACAACAAAACATTTGAGCAGTAACTAAAAACATCCCTGTTATCAGCTATGTTCTGAGGTTGAGTCAAAACACAGTGCTGCACCAGCTACTAAGAAGGAGAAAAATTGACTGCTATTGCTGAACCCAGGACAATGTATAATTAAATGAGCTTTACAATTTAGACTGCAGTCTTTCTAGGTCAAAATTTTTTTCTCACATTGCAAGTATATAGACACTGTTAATACTAAATGAATAGTAATAGTAATCAGACTACAGAGAGTGACAAAATCAATTGCAAAGCTGAAGAAAAACATCTTTTTGCAACATAGTCTTTAGTTACAGAAAGATGAGTTCTCATGGTGAAACATGAATATTGAAGCATAGGATGGATCTGAAGTCACAAATCATATTGGTGTCATATTTATATATCACCAGCTTTACACTGCAATTAAACCTAAAATAAAGTGAAAATGCTAAACTTTTGAAATCTAGTTTGTAGCCAGTGAGACGTTTTTGAAAGAAACAATTTAATTGTTTTATTTCAAGAGATCTCTAACAAATTAACTTGCAACAAACCGGACACTTGCTGAGCTGATATGTGGTTTAGTTGCAACAGTCTACATTAGAGTATTTAATAAAATAGTCTGCACACAGGACTGAACTTCCCACCAGAACTGGTTTAAAATAGAGTGATGGTGGGGAGTCCCCATTTATGTGTGTTTTGGTTTATGAAATCAAAATAAACTATAACCTTTCTGCTAGGAGTCAGTAACAGAAAGGGCTATGCTGAGAATAGCTAGAGGATCCCCCATAAATTTAATCAATAAATGTGCTTCAACTTTCACTTGGAAGCCTAGAAAAACTAAATATCTCTACTGGGCACTCATGAAAGCTAATGGTTTCTCCTCTTGTGAGCTCTCAGTTTGGAACCACCTTATTGATGAAAAAGAAAAGAAAATGGATTTGGGAAATAATGGCTAAGGATGCTGACAAATAAAGGAGATTTATTAACTGCCTTGTGGTTTCCTGGGCAGTTGGTTTTTCCTTAGTATTCCTATCATCTATCTAACAGGGCAAAATAAAAAATACTTTTCATGTGAACTGGCTGAAAAAAACCCAAACAAAACAAAACAAACAAACAAACAAAAAAAAAAAACCCACCAAAACAAAAACCCAACACCAAAAAAAAAACCCAGAAGTTTTGATCTAGAATATTTTTTTTTAAATCCAGTCTCAGTTTAAATGAAACCTTCTAAAGCAGGTTACTTGAAAATGTTTAAGTGCACATTTCCAAAATAAGAGGATTTTACCAGTGACATCTGAGCTATACTGCTGTGGTATAGATGAGTCTACATACATAGTGGGTTTGAGGACCTTTACCAGATGGTGTCAGATGGGCAACTACAGACCCACAAGATGAAAGATGTCTCTTCAGGCTAAAAAAATCACAGTCTTTCAGCCTCTTAAATTTCCCTAAACTATCCCTGTAGGTCTCCACTAGGCTCATTCCAGCTTGACTGCTCCCAAGTTAAACATGGTAGTCACAAGCACAGAATAAAGGGGAATACTCACCTTCCTCTACCTCCCCCAAACATTAACATAAAGCATTAATATAAAGGGCGTTATCTGAGCTGGTATAACTTTGTTGTATCTTGGCTTCTGGTGTGCAATTTAAGTAGTTCTCAGACTGCTAGAAGTCTTCAAAATACAATGAAAACACTCCTCACCTATTCATTAAATACTTTAAGAAAACAACTCTGCTACTGTTTGCCTTCAGAATGCTTCAGGCTCTGTCTTCTTCTGTGATCTGTTCAAGATTAAGAAGCCAACTTCTCCCCACAATATCACTGAAGATCTAAATAAGGACTCCCTATGCTGCCCCACATACTCAAATAAATATGTGAATTATATCTTATGTTTGAAAGAAATATCTCTTTTTTATTCTTTTTTCCCACAAAAGGTATCAAATCATATATACTGAGATATCATTAATTCTTTATTTATTTTGCCAGTGGTAGCCATATCCAAAATGAAAAACTCAAACTAATACAATTCTGACCTTGCTTCCAGAAACATTTAGAGATAGAATAGTTCATACAGCTTTTAAAGTGAGAAAATTCTTTGAAGATTATCCATTAATGTAGCTATTATGCCTGGATACATAACATTTATATTATTATTTTTTCCTTTCTGATACCTGCCTAGAATAAGAGAGGGTTTTTTGATAATTTTCAGTACACTGGATGAAAAAAAATGTGTGACAGCAGAAAACATCTGATAAATTAAATTTGACATGGTTTTTATCTATATAAAATGGATGCTGAACAGCTGGTAATTGCGAATATTTTAGCAGCAATTTTTGATGTGGAATATTGCTTCTGTGCTCAACATTAATGAGATGTGAGTTGTACTGCATAAAATAGACAGTTCTTAGGTGTTTTTGGCGAACATGTGATACATTTCTTAGAACACTTACAGGATACGTTTACCTGTGAAGAGGAGAAAAACTTATTAGTTTCATTACCTGCTAGTGACCTACTTTGGCCATGCATTATGAAGCAGTGCGAAGAAATATATAGATACATATAAATAAAATAAAAAAAAAAAGGTAGGTATCAGTCAATAGAAAAATCTATTCAAAATAATACAAAACATGAGTGTTTTCTCTAAAGGAACAGGAAATAAAATACGCATCTTAAAAAGAATGAGTCAAGCTGGAATGTATTCAAGAATTTATGAATATTTACATTTACTGAATGACTAGGATTTCCTCTTCTGTAAAACATTTTGCTGCCGTATTTATTTTATAGGGTCTGTATTGTCATTACTGAAAAAACAAGCTGTGATGATACATGAAAGTAGCTGTTGGCTCATTAGAAGTTTCAGAGAGAAGTCAGATTATTCAAATATTTAACATTATTCACCCACATAAAGAGGATTAGTGCCTTTGATTGCAGTGTGAAAGGTATATAAAGAAACTATGACTGTTCATATGTCTAGGGAGATAATCATAAACCCATAGTTGCCTCGGTCAGATGCATACATTTTGACATGATCTGAATAAGGCCAGTGAGTGAGATCTCATGTCTCAGCATTAGAGTTCTTGGTTTTTTTTTAAATCTTTGGGGTTTTTTATGATGTGTCATGGTTGCATGCACACACATGTAAAACTAATCTTGCCATCCTTACCTGTATCAGGGGCCTGAGAATTTGAATTACTTTTTCTAGAGGTGAGTCTGCAAAAGAGTCTAGAAAAATCACAATAGGAGAAAAGACCAGGCATTTATTCATCCATTTATAAATTGATTTCTCAAGACTACCATTGAAGACTCAAAAGTTAAAGATTTGATGATAATGTCATGCTTCTAACTTCCAGTGTAAAAACACAGTAATGTGCAGGTATTCGCATTCTACCTAATGAATTTGTGAATACTGTATGGTGGGTGATGGTCTCAGTAGAGAACTGGGAAATAACTAACTGCTAGGTTTGAACTTCCACAGCATGAAATTCCAATGGAATAAACCAAAGACATTTTGAAGAACTAGCTTTGGTTTTCTAGATAAAAAAAATTGTACTTCTCATCTACCTAAAATGCTACATAGACGTAATACACAGAAAAGAATTTGTTACAATGTAATTATTAGGAGAACTGTAAATGAAAACCAAACTGTGCTAAAGGGATTCATCTGATGAAAACACAAGTTAGGAGGTTCTATAAAACTACAGGGACTCAGATATATAGGAAAAACTTGATGTCCTTGAACACTGGAATTTTTTTTATCCTTCCTCGCCCCTCCCACCCTGCCCCCTTTCCTCCATATCATAGAATCATAGAATAGTTAGGGTTGGAAAGGACCTTAAGATCATCTAGTTCCAACCCCCCTGCCATAAGCAGGGACACCTCACACTAAACCATGCCACCCAAGGCTTCATCTAACCTGGCCTTGAACACTGCCAGGGATGGAGCACTCACAACTTCCTTGGGCAACACATTCCAGTGCCTCACCACCCTAACAGAAAAGAATTTCTTCCTTATATCCAATCTAAACCTCTCCTGTTTAAGTTTGAACCCATTACCCCTTGTCATATTACTACAGTCCCTAATGAAGAACCCCTGCCCAGCAGCCCTATAGGCTCCCTTCAGATACTGGAAGGCTGCTATGAGGTCTCCATACAGCCTTCTATTCCCCAGGCTAAACAGACCCAGCTTTCTCAGTCTGTCTTCGTATGGGAGATGTTCCAGTCCCCTGATCATCTTCGTGGCTCTCCTCTCCACTTGTTCCAACAGCTCCATGTCCTTTTGATGTTGAGGACACCAGACTGTACACAATACTCCAGGTGAGGTCTCACAAGAGCAGAGTAGAGGGGTAGGATCACCTCCTTCTCTCTGCTGGTCACACTCCTTTTGATGCAGGCCAGTATACGGTTGGCTTTTTGGGCTGCCAGCGCATACTGTCGGCTCATGTTCATGTTCTCATCGACCATCACCCCCAAGTCCTTCTCTGCAGGGCTGTTCTGACTCTCCTCTTTGTCCAACCTGTAGCTGTGCCTGAGATTGCTCCAACCCAGGTGCAGGACCTTGTACTTGTCATGGTTAAACTTCATGAGTTTGGCATCAGCCCCCTACACAAGCATGTCAAGGTCCCTCTGGATGGCATTCCTTCTCTCCAGCGTATCCACCAAACCACACAGCTTGATGTCATCGGCAAACTTGCTGTCCATCTGTTCCGTAGCCCCATCGTAGAAGGCCACCAAATTGGTCAGGCAGGATTTCCCCCTAGTGAAGCCATGCTGGCTGCCACCAAGCACCTTGTTGTTTTTCATGTGTCTTTGCATACCTTCCAGGAGAATCTGCTCCAAGATTTTGGCAGGCACAGAGGTGAGATTGACTGGTCTGTAATTCCCCGGGTCATCCATTTTCCTCTTCTTGAAAATGGGGGTTACATTTCCCCTTTTCCAGTCGTCAGGAACTTCACCTGACTGCCATGATTTTTCAAATATGATGGCCAGTGGTTTAGCAACTTCACTCTCCAGCTCCTTCAGGACCCGTGTATGGATTTCATCAGGTCGCATGGACTTGTGCACGTTCAGGTTCTTAAGATGGTCTCGAACCAGATCCTCTCCTACAGTGGTCCCAAGGTCTTCATTCTCACAGCTAGCTCCCTAGCTTCCCAGACAACATCCCTTTATTAATCCCAGAGCACCTGTCCTTGCTTCCACCTTTTATAAGCCTCTTTTTATCTTTGAATTTTTCTCAGCAGCTCCTTATCCATCCAAGGAGGTCTCCTGGCCCTCCCTGCTGCACTTCCTTCTAGTTGGGATGCAACATTCCATATCTGTTTTAAAATATATGTGTCCAGACACCCAACTTTTAACTGTAGGTATTCAAACTAGTACAAGTATACAGAAAAATTATCTCATGGAATTTAGCCTAAGTACAATCTGATTTTATTGTCCATATATGCATGAAGGAATTAAAAATATCATTAGCAGCAGTACTGGTAAATACAAAAACTAGTTAATTCCAGAGAGATATTGGAAGTAGTTTCTTAAACATTACTACAATCAGGTTTTGGATTAGCCTCCCCAGAGCAGTTAGGAGGAGCCTGAAACATGCTAAGAAAGGGACCGCTGGCTGCTGGTAACAGCAGAGCATATTGAATTTTATCATCCAGAAAATCCCTTTTTAATACCACAATACTGAATTTAATTTGTAAGACTAAGAGCTTCCTTGCAAGGAACAGAGACACCATCTGAAAGTTTATTGCATTTTTAAATATGTTTGATTAATGGGCAAGCTCCACTTCATGAAGATCTCACATAAATCTACCTATGAAGATAGGTTTGAGTAAACATAACAGGAGTTGATGAGTACAGGTAATTATTTTCCAAGTCTAACATCTCTTGAAACATTACACTCATCAAACTCAGGTTCATTTTTAAAAGAAATGGTAAAGCTATGATGATTTTACAGTTTCTGCTATAAATATTGAAAAGACAAAAATTAAAAATGTAATTTCAATTACTGTATCAATAGCCCTATTTTATCAAGATTTAAAGAGCATAAATATTTGATTCTGCTCCTCAAGTAAATGCAGCTAAATAAGTAGAAACAATAGTTATTCTGTTTCTGAACACTGATTTGAAGGACTTCAGCAGGTTACAGAACACAGCTGCAGACTGAAAGGTGAAAAAAATGAGTGTTAATGAATCTCAAGAATATGCTGTAGCATTGTCTTCATTATAATAAAATTTCTAAATCTGTGAGGTTTAAAATAAAACCAAAAATCGGGGGTTTTTTTTAAGAAAGATAAATATTGTATGTTTTGATTTGTCTTTTGATGTGAGTTTGTAGCATATATTTTGCTTATAGCTCCAACACGTTAATCATAAGCTTCAGACATACAACCTATTCAAACTGAAACCCAAATATTCTAGTAATTTGCAGATCTTTATGATCTTTTTATAAAAGCATCATATATTGTGAGGCACATTGTAAAATTAAGTCATACGGCAATGCTGCAGTGTTTGGGAACATTTTCACTTTAGGAGGCTGGAGCCTCCAGATGAGGCACAGTCTGTGATTTCACTTTGGCTTCATCACATTAACTTTGGAACTGCATTGTAGAAAATACTTTGTGGTTGTACATACAAATAAATAACTAATGATTTTAGTGCTACTTAGATGTAGTATTTTATAAAGTAAAGATCAAAACTAGGAAAGTGGAAATATATTCAGAGTATATTGTGAATTTTAATGATGATAGCAACAAATAGACTATTGATTGAAATTGACTAAGAGGTCTTTTCAAAGATTTTTACAAAAGGATCTTAAAGAAATGTTATATAGAAATAATTTATTTTGTTTACACTCAGAAAATATATGTATCAGCATGTGGGCTTCTCTTTCTAAAGATAATTTCATTAGGAAGACAGAGAAGAGTCTCAGTTTGAAATCATGTAGGTTGTAATTGTATTCAAAACAATTTCTTTTTCCAGTCACAAAGTCTATGGTATTTAAAATGCATTGTGTGAATTTGGAAATTTTATCTCGGAAAATGTCAAACTTCCGACTGTTATGGTGGATAAATCTTAGAAATGTGAAACATTTAACTGAAAATGTTATGCTGTGTTCAGAATGATGGTGTGATTCTGACATATTTTGGCTGAAGTTGTAAGAACTGTAATATGCAACATTTGTCCTACAGAAAAATTATATATTTTCATAATGTCCCTGTGAAAAATGTTAATCAATCACTGTAACCTCCCTCTATAGTTCTTATGGTTTTCAACAGCAGAACCTTAAGAGTTACAGCACTACACACAGAGAAAGAACGTCTCAGTCTCATAACCTGCAATTTTGTGAATCCTGTTAGGAAGATGCATGTATGAAAGGCAAATATAAGCACCTTCCATATGGAGACAGGCTAAGGAAGTTGGTGCTGTTCAGCCTGGAGAAGAGAAGGCTGTGTGGAGATCTCATAGCAGCTTTCCAATATCTGAAATGGCCTACAAGGACACTGGAGAGGGACACTTCATCAGGGACTATATCAATAGTACAGTGGGTAAAGGGTTTAAATTTAAATGGAGGAAGTTCAGGTTAGACATAAGGAAGAAGTTCTTTACTGTGAGGGTGATGAGGACTGGAACAGGCTGCCCAAAGAAGTGGTAAATGCTCCATCCCTGGCAGGGTTCAAGGCCAGGCTGAACAGAACATCATTTGGGCATCATTGTCTAGTGTGAGGTGCCCCTGCACATGGCAGGAGGATTGGAACTAGATGATCTTAAGGTCCTTTTGAACCCAAACTATTCTATTGTATCAAATTTTATTGGGGTAGAAATGAAAGATGATTTCCAAAATTTTTAAAAGCAATTTGATATGTTTTCATTGTACACCCACCAACTTTTTCTTATGTGGATACATTAGTCAGTGAAACTGATGACTGCATTCTACATATTACTAAAACCTAGTAAATCAGCCCCTAGCTAGCCAGTGATTTCGTATGACTAAGTAGATGAAAAAATCATATATATATGATTCTAAATAACACTATTCAATGAGGTCATAGTTAGAACCAATCAAATACTGGTGTTTGGATTACTTCTTATGGTCAGATTGTCATTTCAGAGATATACTCTTAAAATTTTATGGCAATAATTTTCATTGCATTCTAATTTATTTGTAGGCTGAAAGAGACATCCTCAAATAGAATTAACAGAGTCCTTTATTTTTTCCTCTATGTGTTCTACTTTCTACGTCTTTGTGTCATATCCCATTATTTAAAAGTGAAAGTTCACTATGTCATTTTGCCTGAGTCTATTAACTTCACCGTAGTCCTGCCTGTTTTATCTGCAAAAACGTAGATCATCCTCAGGGTTTCCAACCAGATGGATTACTGCTAGTACATATAACTGCCAGCCAAGAGAGTTGATTTCTGACAGGCATAAATATGAGTTAGAAAAGGGTATTTGATATGCAGAAACTAAACAGTCTTTTTAACAGTGTGGCTTTTTCTACTCATTGCCTTAAAAACTGGATGTCCATTCTTCTTTTTTTGCTTGGTATATTCATAAGTATAGTACTATAAGAATAAGAATCATATTTTTAGTCTGTTTAAAATGTAGATTTTTCTCTGCTTCCAATTTTCTCTAATAAAATCTGAAATATAGGAAATATTATTTTATTTGCTGTTGTAGTCTTAACATGCTAACTTCATCTGCATCATATCCTACTCAACACAGTCTTCTGTGCCTCCAAGTTACTGATTTGTGAGGTTGGACTAATTTTGAATGTGAGATAACAATTATTGTTCTAGAATTATCAGTTGTTTAAAGTTCCTCCAGAAATAAATATTATTAAACGTTCAGACAAAATTTTCTGTTATGAAAAATAAAACTACTTTGATTTTCAGAGAATGGAAATTGCATCCTTAAAGCTTTTAACGTTTTGTCTTTTAATTGAAGAAACAATGCTGATATAGTTCAGTGTTGATATTTCTTGTCTGGTTTTGACGTATAAGAAGGCATCACCATATTCTTAAGTAGCTTAAATGATTGCAAGTCAAATTATAAAGGAGATATAACTATTCTGTAATTCTAAGAGTAAATTTTTTTCTTAGCACATAGCATCTTTCTTCTTTCAAACACATCATAGTAGAATATGCATATTTCAAGGCTTAGTAGTTTCATGCTCAGATCAACGATATTGCTGTTCCTTTAAGAAGCACCCCATTCTTTTTTGTGCCTAGACAGCTGCACAGGGACAAGAATCAATACCTAGAAGGTGCATGTGATAGTACGTTCTTTTCAAGGCATAGTCTCATGAGTAAAATGTGCTTGCTGAAGTACTGTTATTGGTTGGCCATATGTTCTGATTCTGTTTATGTAGCAATAAACACCCCTGATGTGCGTTGACATTTGAAAGTATTTCTACTTACAAGTAGCATATGCATTTCAGTCAGGGTATATATTCAAAGCATTCAGAATATTCTCATTCTGAAGCTGTAAAAAGAAGATCCAAGGTTTAATTTGATTCCCAATATTTGTTTTGCCTACTTCTCTATGCATAGCTATTTTATACTGATGAGAAAGACTGATGGTGAGTCAAAAATTAATGAAATTTGGCCTAAAATTACTATCAGATTTGATAAATCTTTATTAAGTTGCGGAAGACCAACTGTAGCTGATTACGCAGAAACAGGCTAAACTACTGAGAATTAGGTGAATGCAAGATGCCTTGCCATGAACTTCTGTTATCAGGAGTCATAACAGATTCATATGGGTCAAGGACAATACTAACATCACTATTTTGTATAGGGGAGGCAAATCACTGTAGTAGGAGAGGTTGTCATGAAGATTTTGAGTAGTATGCTATAGATTTGAGATAAAAGTTTATGGTCAAGATAATGCCAAAGGTCCGTTCCACAAATATTATTAAGGAGTCTGAGTTAAGACAGGAAATAAAAAAGTTACAGATTTAATTGTCCTTAAAAAAGCAAGCAGTGCTTGGACTGAAGATGTAAATAAGGCCTTTATTCTACTTGTTAAGATCAAGAATTGCCATAAGAGGTTCAGTAAACTTTTAAAATGCATTTATCTGTGTATTATACTTTTCTGAAAATGATCATAAATAGCTAATGTTAAAATTAGAGCTAACAGACAAAATATGTATTCAATTCAAGACAGCTCATGAGGTCAATTTCTGATACATATGAAGTTCAAATTTATTGTTGATTTACACAGCAACATAGAAAGCTGATAGGCAAATAATTCACTTGCAGGTACTATTCTATAGGACACTTTTGTGCAAGTTTATGGTTTGTTACAGGTAAAAATAATATTAAAAATAAAATCAAACAGACTGAAAGAAAGACCCTAAAGAAAGTGCATGGAGTCATTTTTATTTGCAAACTTTTCCAGGACAACAGTAGGTGGCATGTATAAATACTTTTCATCTAATGTTCCACTCACAGAGTTTGTAAGAGTCTAGGAAAAGAAGCAGAGGATATAAGCAAACAAGGAATGGTGGATACATCAGAAGAACCTATGCTTCCCTTTCTTGGCTAAGAAGAAAGGGGAAGCATTATAACTAGCTGAATTGTGAAAATATGTAAAGAAGTTAGGTCCTGAAGAGATCTGTGGAGTGGTGAGGTAGAGTGAGAGAACATATTTGCTGAAGAAGATGCCAATCACAGGAAGAGAATGAGCACATAGGAAGTGAGTATACGAAAACCGAACAAGTTAATAAGGAAATTACCATTGACAAGAGCAGAAGACTCTGGGGTATTTACATTAATGTAAATTAAAAAAGCTAGTTGCTTTTTGGCATGGCTTTTATCTTTTATATATGTGCTTTTCCATATTAAATAGTAAATATTCAAGTAATAGCATGATTTCAACTCATAAAGATCCCAAATACATAAGTAGTATGACTGACAGAAGCAGATGGAGTCAAAACTAACAAACTACAAATAATAGAAAAAAAATTCCAACTATAAAATGATAAAAAGAAAAAAACTCAACAAACAGAAACCAAAACCAAAACCAAATAAAACCAACAAAAAAACTACCAAACAAACAAAACCCCAGAAAAACCCCAACAAAACAACCCACATACAATCACAAAGACTGTAGAACTTATCTGCTTAGAAAGCAGTGAAGAAAATGTGGCATGCAACTACTAAAACTGTTCTGAATATTTTATTTTCAGGTGTCCAAGTGGTAAAACCTCTTAATAATAGTAAGCACTATATATATATATATATATCTCAGATCTTTTATCATACATTTATCATATATATTATATATATATGATCTTTTATCATATATTTATCATATATATTATATTTATCAGATCTATATATATAAGATCTCTCCAGCTAGTTACTCAAGATTGGAGTCACTGTATTTTCCAAATATACTCTGGCAACCTTAGCTTGTATGTCTTAGCAAGCAATTTACCACTGGAATTCAAAGAAATGAGATAGTTGAAAAAAATATTGCAATCTGAACATTTATTCAGACAGTTTAAGACAAGAGGAAGATTTCCAGCCTAAAAGTTTATGTTTGATAAATATCTACTAGGAGGAAATATATAGCGAATCTACAAAAAGCACTTCTTAATCCTACATTGCTTTGCCAGACAATGCGTATTTCAAGGTCATATATTTTAACTATTGAACTAATGAGGTCATTTCAGAGTACAACTTCTTTGGTTACAGATCAATTAAGAGAGACTCTTTTCCTTACTTCACGAAGTTACTGAAGAGAGCTTCAGCTATATTGTCTCCTGAAGCAATATGCTTCTTCTACTCTTATTATTTGCAATAAATGGAAGCAAGATGAGAACAGAAGAATGACCAGAAAAGTCAGTGCCATGTCTGGCTTAGAGTGCCAGTTCTGCAGAGGTTGAATTCTGAACCCGTCTAAACCTACTTATGTATGCAAAAATCTGTCTAGCAGGGTGCAAAATGACTTTTTTTTTGTCTCCAAAGCAGAGATTCTTTTCAAATTAATCAGATAAATGTGCTACACTTTGAATTAGCTCAATACACCACCAAACCAATTTCACATTCAGCATTTTCTGAGTGAGAAAGCTCCTAGTGATGCCCCAAGGAACAGTAATGTGCTTAGAGCACAGCTGATGCATACAGGTTGTATATAACAGATGGTAAGAAGCATGTGTTTTAGACAGAGCTGCATGACATTTACTCTAAAAGTGTTACTTTTTCTTAATCTCTTTTCTTTGTGTTTTCACTATGCTGTCAATCCTCATTCAAAAGCTGGGAGTGTTTGCTTCAGACAGGAAGCCTGGGAAGGAGCCTTCCACAGCAGCCACTTGTTCCTCTCCCACTTGGGCATTAACACACTTGAGAGGCCTTTCCCTGAGTAGTAGTTTGGAAAAGATCAATTCTTATTTCTCACTAATGTGACATTAGTTGAAAACAAAAAGGTTGCAGGAAAAATAGTCTTACCAAAACTCTGTACAGAGAATTTCTTTGTTACTTGCCCATTAGAAACACTTCTATGTGAGTTATTTTAGCTTAGACCCCTATGTAAGATTTTCCATTGCACAAAATAAGAAAAGCATTACTTCCTGAAATCATCACTGCATCTACAAGATCTACCAGGCAATGAGAGCAAAGGACATTCAACATCCCAGACTGCTCTGAGCTGCTTGCAAGCAGCAGGTACCTCTGCAGCGTCAGGTGTAAGCGAGCTATTTAGCAATCTTGTCATACCTCACTTAATAGCACTCTTAGTTGACAGCAGATATGCTAATGTGAAGATAGCTTCTCCTGTTTTATTGTTGATGCACAGTCCTCTTTCTATATATATTCAGAGGATTTTAGATTTGATTTGGGGAGAAGGTACCCTTTTAAGCATGGAAATTATGATGAATGTCAGGAGAACTGGAGAGCAACTGTAGTGAGCAGAGCATGGTCACATCAGTGCTTGACCTTCCAGGAAGTTATCTTACAGTGCATTTTCATTGCTGCATGGATGTTGCTTGCCAACATTTCACAAAAACATTTCTGTCTGAAACAGCTCCCTAATGTGGAGATATATCAAGCTCTATTAAATAGGAAGCCAGCTGTACTGTTTATAGGTGTATTAGATTTTTTTTTATTATTATTAATAATGTTTTATGCAGTAGATGGTCTTTCACAACATAAATATTCCTGAGAGTTATCATTGTCAGGGTCTTTAAAACAAGGGTTTGCAATTTGTAGATTTTTTTTTTCTTCAAGCTTCAGATACTTCATTCATGTTATTTCATGCTATTTAATTTTCACTCCTAAAAAACCCAGGCTCCTTCTCTTGAGAACTGGAATCAACAGAGAAGAAACTTAAAATCCAGTGGCAAAACAAAACAAAACAAAAAATAAAACCCTTTATGAAATCTAAACACCTTGCAAGCAAGGGCATAGTCACTGAACACTGATCAACATTCTGTAAACACAGACATAAGCTTATTCCTCCAATTTTGTGCCATTCAAGCATTCAGAGAATAATCCAGCTTCTTCTCTCCCATGTCCTCCCAAGCTTTGATCTGTCCCACAGCCCAGAGTGGCCTGAGTGGGACAAAGATGCCTGGGGTGCAGGAGCTGACACACATTCGGCCCCATCTCTGCAGGCTTCTCATGCTACTGCTCTCTTGCTTTTCCAAGCAAGGCAGAAAAGGCACTTCACTAAGGTGTTTGCAGATATTTTTCCTCAGAAGAAAGTTTCAGTTTTCAGACAAAACCTTCAATCAAAACATTCTGTAGGAACCCAGAAGTTTTATATATCTTCAGGGACTAACTTTTTTCTCCAGTGAAAACTTTCCTTCCTTACTAAGGTCATTCAGGGTTAAACAAAGCACTCTCACAGATTAATTTTATGAGCAATCAGAACTGCCTAATCCACAAATACCTTATTACAATCTAGCATTGCTTTTGTTTCTTTTTCTTCCTTTTGAGAAGTAGGTAACTGTCACTGGGGCTTGGACTAAAAAACATTTATCATTCCTGTGAGTGTGGAAAAATGGTAGAAAAATTAGATTTTGTTTATTAATCAGGTGATACTGTGGAATAACTTGTTGCAGAACCAAGGTGGAAGGAATTGGTACTACAGTGTAAGTGCTGAGGACCATGCCTATTGGGGATTTTTATCTGTACAAGCCCTCTAAGTTGAGGTCAGTCCATTATTCCCATTAGCTGGCTTATTTGTTTTTCTGTCTCATCCAGAAGTTTTTTAAAAATGATTAATGAAACTGTAGCAAGAATTTTCCATGCTTAGATAGTTCTTATGCTAACTTAATTTAGTTGGTATCTCCTATTTTTGCTTGTCCCAAGCAAAAATAAGAGCCTCAGAAATACCAATGACTGTATCTGTATGTCAAATAGGAAAATATCATTTTTATCATTTCCTACCAAATTTTTTTTTTCCCTTTCTAATCTCAGGTTGTTTAACCTTGCTTAAATCATGACAGCAATTGAGGTTAATTTGAATGAACTTCATACTCCTATAAATTAGTAAATAAGACAGTCAATTAACCAAATTAAATCTTACTGGAAATTGGCTGCTGCCATCTGGAAATTTTTTATTAGACTTTATAGGGGGCATGACCTTTAGAGTGAAGCTAGCAGGATTTTTATGTCTCCAAGAAATGTTTGACTTAGAAGAATTAAGTATTTTTAAAGCATTTTTAATATCTCTGATTAACTATTGTGGTATGTAGTATATTTCTGTCAGTTAAGAGGCAGTTGAGTAGGTATGGAGTTTCGTATTGCAAAATCTGAATTACATGTCTATGTGCTGGAACCTATTACTGTGTGGTGGTTGTTTTTTTTTTTTTGTTTTGTTTTTTTTTTTTTTTTT
>NDXB01012244.1:11691-27125 GCA_002631895.1 Agapornis roseicollis | reverse complement strand
AAAAATAAAAAATTTAAACCAAAAAACTTAAAAATTAAAAAAAAAAAAAAAGAAATAATCAAAAATAAAACCTATGTAAGGAGGAATAGGAAGTAAAAATAAAAATACACTCAAAAACACTCATCAGATAATTCTGAGGCTAGGAAAACTGATGGGATATTATAGGCATGAAAATGTTCCCTCTTCCAATGAAATGTTATGGATTAATTTTTAATAAATGCTGATATTTCCTAGGCAAAATAGTTTGGCTAGCATTATAAAGTTCTTACTACATGAATAGCCTTCCTTGATCAGGTTGATTGTAAATTCACTGTGTTTCAAAAAAGAAAGCCAGGTCTGGACCTATTTAACATAAGTAAACAGTCTTAGAAGATATGAACATCTTTTGGAGAGGAGAGAAAAAGACAATGTCTATTTCAGCTAGCAGTTGTTATGTAAGCTATTAAACTTCAGGGTTATTTTTATATGTATTACAATAATCCTTATAATTTAATTTTTAAACTATTTAAACTTTAAGATGAAGAGAGAAGTCCATGTTATTGATTAAATCCTTACATATATGTTACTGAACTGTACTGGCAGTTCTATGTGCAACCTGTTTTAACTCATAATTTGAAATATCATCTAAAAGCCTGAAGTAAGCAGACACAATGAATGTATAAGTCTTCTTCACACAAACATAACACTGTAGTTGTGATTGTAATCTTTATATTTGGCAAAGTGAGTGAGGAGCTTTGAATGTCTGCTCTGTCCAGCATTTCATCCTAAATCCTCCTCTCCTACTAAATACTATGTTCTGATACTGATCAGCATGTAGGAAACTTCTAAATTTCCATGGCACAAAAGTTGATTGTAAAGACTATCAAAGACAGAGGGGTATCCTTTAAAAAATTAGAGTATACTTGAAACTTAAAGGGCAAGAAAAACATTATAAGGGATGGAAAACACTCTTTGCAGGTTTTATAGTCATTAGACTGACAAACAGATGGGCTTTTTAGTGTTCTGGTCCAAAATATAACTAAGCAACATGATCAATGAAATCTAAGACTTTACAGATACTTGGGCTCTTCATGCCTATGAGGTTAGATTCTAATTTTTAACAGTATCAAGGAATGAAATAACAATGATCTGGTTTTCCCTTACCAAAATTAGCTAAAAAGTTGTTATAAAAAACATTTATAAGATAACTATAAGAACATTAGCAATGTTCACATCTACAGAAAGCACTATTTCCATGATTGCAAAGGTTTTCTATTTTACAGTTTATCATATGAAAAATCTTCAAATGCCAAACCCATCATGAATACAGATGAACAGACAGAATGGATTAATGAGGCAAATCACCCTGAAACTGATGGAATTAACAACACCTGTAAACTCCAATTTTTGGTGATCCTGAATTTAAGAGATATCACATGAATCATGCATAATTTATTTCAATCCTTAGAGAATAATAATAAGGTAAAATGTACGTACAGTTTTACATTAGAAGAATTACCATTTCACCTTAATGCATCTCAAAATCAGTGGTCTCACAGTGAACTGTAGTTTCCCCAATACATATGATATATGTATGGATATATGTATGGATAGGAGATTCCTGCGCAGAAGGATTTTACAGCACAAGTCATTCGTGTGCAATATTATGGGGGGGAAGGAGGAATGTTTCATTTGGGGAAAGTGCTTTGTGTTGAAGCACTTTCATAAATGGATTATACTGTTATCCGCTTGAAAGTGGTCTTTGTTTCTAAGGTAATTTCATTTGGTATTCTAATCCTTTTAGGTGTTGATGTTTGCTTTGCCTTATTGAATCTGGAATAGGATTTTTGCATGTTTTGTTGATTTTTCTAGCCATTAAAACAGTCTGTGCCGGTGAACTGGCATAAAAATAGTGTTATCCTGCCATGCTGTTCCTTGAGTACTGCTATGAAGCTCAGCAGATGCCTTCTGCAGTTTGCTTAAACTGCAGCTTCAGTTGCAAAAGCATCTGCATGTGGAAAAGAGTTTTGGAAGTGGTTTCCAAAAGCAAGGGGTGCAAAGGTGATGCAACTGGCTCCTTGGGTTATTCACACCGATTCCAGGCAAAACAGACTGATAAACTAGGTGTTCACAAAAGGACAATTGTTATTTATGCTCCTGATATGAAATTTATGCAATTCATAATCAGAGAGGAGTGTGGATTTTGTACCTAACTTATGGAAAACTTTGATCTGAAAACGTAATGTAACTATCCTTAGCCTGAGAAGCCATACTCGGGAGTATTGTGACCTCACTTGGAGCACTGTGTGCAGTTCTGGTGTCCTCAGCATCAAAAGGACATGGAGCTTCTGGAACAAGTCCAGAGGAGGGCCACGAGGATGATCAGGGGACTGGAGCACCTCCCGTATGAAGACAGGCTGAGAGAGTTGGGGCTGTTCAGCCTGGAGAAGAGAAGGTTGTGTGGTGACCTCATAGCAGCTTTCCAGTATCTGAAGGGGGCCTATAGGGCTGCTGTGGAGGGACTCTTCATTAGGGACTGTATTGACAGGACAAGGGGTAATGGGTTCAAACTTAAACAGGGGAAGTTTAGATTGGATATAAGGAAGAAATTCTTTACTGTTAGGGTAATGAAGCACTGGAATGGGTTGCCCAAGGAAGTTGTGAATGCTCCATCGCTCGTGGTGTTCAGTGCCAGGTTGGACAGAGCCTTGGGTGGCATGGTTTAGTGTGCGATGTCCCTGCTTATGGGAGGGGGGTTGGAACTAGATGATCTTAAGGTCCTTTCCAACCCTAACTATTCTATGATTCTATGGTCTGTCTTCTTTATCCAGAATAAAGCACATTTCAGCTTCAAATTGCAACACTAATCAGTGAACTGCTTTCATAGAGTAATACTGTAAATTTATACAAAAGTGTTAACTGCTTTGCTATAGTTGAGTCAGAGTCAGATAATACATATTTCAAAACTCCAAAATTCTTCTCTGGTATGCTTTTGTAGTAAGTAGTACTAGCTATCTGCACTTTCATTAGTGTTGTCTAGGAGAAAACCTGTTTCTAAGAGACTTTTATCACAGGTGTACTGCTGCAAAAGTACATTTATATTCTTATTATTGAGATAGAAATGTTCTTTTTTTCAGCAGTCAAATTTGTGAAGGAAGGCTGGGATTTCATTGTGTAAAACATAGAAAAAAAAAAAGAAAATAAATTGCTGCATAGACAATCTTAAGTATGGGGTCCTACACCACAGAGCTTGAATGACTTATTCCCATTAGTTTAAAGTACTCAGATAGCTCATTCACTGATGTTAATCACTAACACAGAAGAATGAACCCATTGTTTACCAGCAATGCAAAACTCTGACTGAAGATACTTTTTTCCTAAAAATCTGAAAGTTAGTGGTATTCATAATTTTTTAATTCACAGCCACTCTCTCCTCTTCACTTTTTGGATAAGTGGGTAAAATGAACTAAATCCAGAACTCAGCTGCTGGGTTAGAAGGCAGATGCTATTTGATGGCAGTGCTGGCTTGTCACCGATATCCCAGAAAAATCAACAATGCATTTTAGTAGTATCTATTTTAAAAAGAGGTTTTGATGATAACAGGAAAGCACAAAACCTTGATTCCCACAGGGAATTGACCAGCTGTGATACACAGTAAGTGATTTTTGCCTGGTCTTTAACAGCTGAAAAATTCTTATTAGACAAGTGCTATCATAACACTAGCCCTCCATTTCTGTGCATTTTCTTGACTTTCATACTTTATTCTAATTGAATTGCAGCTTATTATAGCTATTACAAGGATCAATACTTCTTCACAGAGGCAGGATGAATAGGAATCAATCTGAGCACTTCAGACCCTTTGTCAGGAATTGCTTCAAATAGCAGCCCCTTCTCTGCAGTAATCTGCGTGATTGTTAGCAGCATCAGTCACTGACAACAAGACACCTGAACTGTGTTTCTTTTTCTGTTCATCAGGATCTTTCATTGTTACAGAGACTGATATTCTTTCTTATAAGGTTAGAAAAGATACATAATAGCTTTTATACCATTATATTTTAAATTGTAGACTTCATTAAAGCACTCTTCAGCTCCTTCACTTCCAGCCTTCTTGCTGCTTATGAATTATTCAGGGTAGATTTTACTTGAGGTAAATAATTTGATTTGAACGTTTTTGTATCTGGATTTAGATGCAGCAAGAAGTGTTAAACACTCAGAATTTTAAGTGAGGAGAATTGCAGAAGCTTAGCTATTAAGATGGAAGACATTTGCTGTTAGTGCTCTGGGGCTGCCATTGAGATCTCAGCACGATGCTATTTGTCATTCTGAAGTAGGTAGGCATTATGATGCCTGGAGTATAAATCAGCCTTTATATGGTGTCGAGTCCTGAAGCACTTTGAACACTCTAATCCACTTCTAAGTTAACAGAACATTTTTGGTTCTACAAGCTTTAAAGTTTCCCTTTATATTTAACCCTGTCATCATGTTATTAATCATCATTATTTTCTAGAATTTTACATACCTCCCCAAATAGTTGCTAATGTTTTTCTTCAAATTTGTGGTGATGTCACTGGAATGAACTTTAGCTTCAATCATCTAGAAGAGATGCAGTTTCAGCAAAATTAATTTTAGTAATTCTCCTCGCATAAAGAGGAATACTGTCTTTTCCTACTAGCAGACTGAGCAAGCTGGCATTACTTGGATGCTGTACCAAAAAATGCTGTCTGTGCTTTGTCTAATTTCCCACTTCTGTGTAGTATCATGTTCGTGTTACTTTATGGACAAAACTGAAATGGAAGAGTAGCAGTTTACTGTGTGGCTGTTTTTACCATATGTCTTCAGTCCAGCAGTCAATATTAGCTCAGCACAGCAAAGCACATTCTTAAATGCTGATTACCTTCTTTCATCTGGGCAGCTAGCCAAAATACAGTGTCAGTACAGAAACTTCACATATCATTGGCTGTCAGTTCGTTGAATCTCAGTTTCTGGTCTTGCACTGGCTAACTAAATGTTTTAACCATCAGAGAGCATTTGCTTTCTTGCATATTGCTACATATAGTGTTATAGAGACTTTAGTCAGGCGGTACAATTGTGCAGTTATTTGACCTTACAGTTTTTTCCAAGGTGGAATTGTTAGCATTAATGAAGTCCATTCAAATAACTTTATTTTCCTATCTGGCAGCACAAAGTGCATGCACTGTTCAGTTTCTAATATGCAGTGATGGATTCAGTGTTATAAAACAGCCAGTTCCCCTCCACAAACTGACAGTAACCCCAATTCGGCTGGATATGTTAATACCAATCTACTTCTGTGCTATGTGCTAAAACCCCATGCTAGTGCAGTGGTGTTAGGCGCTCTCTATCACACTAGTCAGTTTGGATAGAGGGAGAAGTGCTAGATTCACTCAGTTCAAGGTATTGCCACTCACTTTGGAGCAATGCAGGTTACACTTTCAATTCTTTAGTCTGTGGAATAGTGACTTCTTTAAAGGCAGGAGATCATTGAGGACAGTGCTGTCAGATTTGTTTATTTCATGAATTTATTTATTTTCTGTTTATGTAATGTATTTATTTAATGCTGCTTCTTAACTTTCATAATTTGGAACATAAATGTTCCAGATCTAACTAATCTAAGTGGTGTAAACCAAAGTCACTGCTGCAAAGCTTCTTTTCCTATACAGCCACTTAAAGTTGTTTTCATGAAAGTGCTCATGCTCAGTAAGTATAATAGTTCAGCAGCAGAATGATCTGTAGTGTTAGCAGTAGCACACTGAAATTATATCACCTCTCATTAATCTGCAGTTTGATAAGGTCCTGGACTGACAGGATTAATGACATTCCACTGTAAATTATTCAAATCCCTTTCTGTGCACTGACTAGCTTTTTGGAGAAACACACAAGTGATACTGAATCTTTTACTGCCTTAGAGAATAACTACAGTGTTCCAGAGACAGAAATTTGCTCATCTCTATTTTGTGTCATGTGAATCTGCCTGACAGTAGGCAGATTTTCCTTTTTTAATTTTCTGCATGTGATTTTTACTTCTAGAAGTATTTTGTCCATGCACAGGCTATTTTTCCCTATTCCCCATCCTTATAATTTCAGGGTTTGGGTCCCATACAGCATGCTGAGAATTGAGTACCTGGAATAGCTTAGTGACATTAACTTCATTCAGTCCACAAGGCTTTCCTGGCTGCTTATGTTTCCCTTGGGATATGTCAGCCTCATCAAATCCTTTTTTATCTCCTGGCTTCTTTCTGTCAGCATGTATTCTTCTGAGCATTGTCTCTTCAGCCATATCTCATCCCATGCAGTGCCTTCAATTCTTGTTACCAGCATTACCTTCCCTGTAAGGTTTATAAACCCTGCTCCTGGTGCAGCAAAACTATGTGGATTTCATGTCTAGGACAACATTTCTTTTTTGAAAAGAGAAATGAGCATGTCCTGCTGCCATTTTAAGATCTCTTCAGAAATTCATGTACCTTAATGTCAGAGGGACTATTTATATTTCTGGTACAGCCCCATATAACAGCTCATGGAATTACTTTCTCAGTCATTCCTCTATCCAGCTGAGTAAGCTGTGGTTAAAAGGTATCCTAGATCAATTTACAGGAAACAGTACATCTAGCAGTGGAGAGTTTTCCACATCCTTTAACCTTCATTGATTAAATGTTTATCAAGTGTCCAGCAGGGAGTCTGATTCTTACTCATGACTTTCATAGCTGTTTCTTAGACATAAGAAAAGTAGTCTAATCTAGTTTCAAGTAGCACACTTCTGTGTACTACTGTTTACCATATTCACATATCCTCTGTGTTGAGGAATTGTGTTAGCTGTTGTTGCAGCAGCTTTCTGTTGAGACAATGTTCACTAGAGGAAAGCTCAAGTAAAGCCAATTGGAAATACTGTCAGAAGTTAAATTTCCTGTAGTGGAGTGCAGGCCTGGGCAACATCCCACTAATAGACCTCCCCAGTTAAGGAGTTGTCGTGGTTTAAACCCAGTTTCTACTCCCTTCCCCTCTTTCTTTCCTCCCCCCCTCCTTCCTCCCTGCTCCCAGAGGAATGGGGAGGAGAATCGAAGGATTACAACTCCCACGGGTTGAGATAAGAACAACCCAGTAACTAAGGTATAACACAAATCACTAGTGCTACCACCAATATTAACAACGATAAGGAAATAAGAAGGGAAGAGGGTATGATACCACCTGCCAAAAATGAGCTCAACTGGGAAGTCAGGTGTCCTTCTGGGTAAATCCCCATACCTCCCTGGGCATGACGTATTGTGGTATGGAATACCTCTTTGGCTAGCTTGGGTCAGGTGTCCTGTCCCTGCTTCCCCCTGGCCTTCTCTCCTCTCTGTTAGAGCATGAGACTCAGAAAGTCCTTGATCAGAATAAACATTACTTAGTGACAACTAAAAACACTGGTGTTATCAGCTATGTTCCAGGGAGAGCCAAAACATAAAAACTGCATCAGCTACTAAGAAGGAGAAAAACTGACTGCTACTGCTAAACCCAGGACAGGAGTGTTTTCTCCTCAGTACCATGCCCAAGTCCTACTGATAATTTATACTATTAGGAGTCATCCTTTAATTTGGTTGTGTATGGTCCTAAGGTTTCTGCACTGTTCTGGGTGCGAACGTCACTACAGAAAAAGGGATGGCTCCCCAGGGACTCTACCATATGTATCATCTCTGAGCATCTCTGTACCATAGTGTAGTAAATGTTATGGAGTAATCCTGTGCTGAGATGTATTTTCATATACATCATGTATGCTGCCTAGGCTGCTTCTCAGCAGTTTACAAAGCATTGCTATCCCTTTTTCCAGACCATAGTAAGGTGACATCGATGAACAGGTTCACAATATTTATCTCTACTCTTCTCCTTCCCACAACTTCTAGACTCTTAAATAGTTAAAAGAACTCAGTTTTTATTTTTAATTGTACTTTTTTACTGGGAATAGTGATCAAACATTTTCGTTCATAAAAAAAACCTTTAGAATTAACTGTATGTGTATCTAGAAGTTACTAGAAGACTTGATATACTAGTGTCTTTGGAGTGCTCATTGTTTTGTAGCCCACAAGAATATTGCTGTTTGCTGAGTTTATACTTCTCAAATTACATTAACCCATTCTAACAACACAAAAAACAGATTTAAGGGACTTTGCTTAAAATCTTTTACAGCAGTTTGCCTTTGAACCTGCTACAAAATTGTAATGGCTTTTCATTTTGATTTGCTAGCAAGCAACTAGTTGACTGCCCTTTCTTTGGAAAACTTAAAGGCTGAGCAGAAAATTAGTTTGCTGACACACCACATGTTTTTTGTGACTTAACTGATTTTGTTCTGTAATAAAAGTTGATTGGTATAGTGAAAGAATGTTTTATGTAAGCATCACACTACTGCAGTCTCCCACCCTTCACTGAGACACTCAGGCCACACTTACTTGAACCAACAGGTTCCACATGGTACATGCAGTAGAATAGAAAGCTCAGAGAAGAAAATGTCCACCTCCAATTTTGTCTCTTTTAATTTCTTTACATGTCCAAATTGGGTAACATGCTGTTCCCTTCCATGCTCTCTGAAATGTATGTATGTGTACATTTATGTGGAGATGCATATATATTCACATATAAACATGTATATGTATGTATATATGTATTACCTGTATGCTTTCAGTTTATTTTCAGGAGTCTAGCTTTGATTTGGCTGAGGACCTACGGCTGCTATCTCACTTTTAACTTAGTGTTGTCCAAAAGACATCATTGTCCAAACTGAAATCTCCTTTCTTCTTTCTATTCCCCAAATGTATGACGGAGTACTCTAAGGAAGAAGGCCTGAGAGCTGCTATCATAGAATCATAGAATAGTTAGGGTTGGAAAGGACCTTAAGATCATCTAGGTCCAACACCCCTGCCATGGGCAGGGACACCTCACACTAAGCCATGCCATGCAAGGCTTCATCCAACCTGGCCTTAAACACTGCCAGGGATGGAGCATTCACAACTTCCTTGGGCAACCCATTCCAGTGCCTCACCACCCTAACAGGAAAGAATTTCTTCCTTATATCCAATCTAAACCTCTCCTGTTTAAGTTTGAAGCCATTACCCCTTGTCCTGTCACTACAGTTCCTAATGAAGGGTACCTCCCCAGCATCCCTATAGGCCCCCTTCAGATACTGGAAGGCTGCTATGAGGTCTCCACGCAGCCTTCTCTTCTCCAGGCTAAACAGTCCCATCTTTCTCAGCCTGTCTTCATATGGGAGATGCTCCAGTCCCCTGATCATCCTCGTGGCCCTCCTCTGGACTTGTTCCAGAAGCTCCATGTCCTTTTTATGTTGAGGACACCAGAAATGCACACAATCATGTTAGTGGCTTGTGGTTTCTAAGCAAACTTTCCGAGAAGACAAAAGAAAAAGGGCAGTGCTTTACTTCCCAGAGTATGGCAGGAGATGAGGGAGCCATTACACAAACTATTGCTGTTTTCTTACTGACGCTCCAGAATTCACAGATGGTTTTTATTGCCAGTTTCGTCCCAGCTAATATAAGCTTAAGTTAAGGATATATGTTTTGATAACTGCCTATTCACTAATGGCTTCTACTCATGCAGTTTAAGACTGCTATTCATTTTTTTATTTAGACAATCCTCTTATTTTCTACAACCTTCTTTGTCTTCTGGTACTGAAGCATTAAAATCTAAGAACTTGTACTCCCATATGCCATAATTGAGTTTAAATGTTAATTTTTCCAATTTCCTGAAATGTATGATTAACAGGAGTTTCATATCTTATGCAATAATGATATCTTGTTTGCACTGGAATGATAGAGACTGTATGAGCATTTTTTATTTCAAGTAATGGAAGCTACCCTTATTGCTTAAATACCACTCCCTCCACCCCTGTATTTTCTCTATCAACCTGATGAAATTCCACTGAAATCCCCACATAGCTCTCTGGAGCGTTCCAGTTGTCTGATGCTGTTGACAACAGAGGTGCCTGACACTTCTCTAACTTAGCTTCTTTTTTGCTTGAAATTACTTTAATTGTTAAATCCTTCTTGTTTTTTCACCTAAATTATTATTAAAAATAATTTCTATGCAGTTTGTCAGCTTAGAAACATAGAAATGGAAGGATCTCCTGGCTAACCAAGTCTAGTTCATTGCTGCTGCTGTAAGAACCAGTTCATATAACACTTTCAGCTAGCTAACAAAGCTGCTAAAATCAGTATGTCTTTTGCTCAGGAAGTTTTGATTTATTCAGGATTCCAGTCATGCAAGGGACTGAATTTCTTTTGTCCATGTATATTGTCTTTTGCAGTCTTTCCCGATTGCAGCTGGTTTCTGGCTTCATGGAGGAAAGGGGGAATATCTGCATGAGTTTAAGAATGTTTCTTAATGCAGGCACTCTAAGTCCTATGAATTTATCAAGAAAAACTTAGAAGAGCCTGGCTTTCATAAACTTACTTATTCCCACCACCTGTTGTGATGGACCAGATACCACTCTTTCTATTTCACCCTTTCTAGGGGACACAGCAGTTCCAGCAGCAGATTAGTTTGGGTTTCATGCTGGTCACACACAGTAGAAGGCTCCTTTAAACAGGGCTGTCAGACGTCCATACAGTCCCTCACTGTGGGAGCAATTAACCCTATTATATAGATAACTAAGCTCATAGAAATGAGGTATGGGTACCATTATATGCCCCTGCAACATTTGTTTAATTGCTAAAGCACTTGTTTATGCACTGCTTTGCTGGAGGAAAAGGTTTTAAACTATAAAACAATGATCTATCAGGTATAAACCTGCAACCTTGAGGGAATCATTACAGGGCTCAGATCAGAAGAATTTAAAGAACTTTGTCATATGTCAAATGTCTGAGACCTAAGCTTTGCCTCTCAGTTAACTATAAGGCAGTTTCATGGGCTGTCAGTATGAAGAGAGTACATAGTTTTATCAGCCAATAATTGGGGTTTTTATCATTTGTGTTTTCTGTCTTCTTGAATTACATTATATCATTTTGCAGCATTGTCATGTTAACAGACATTGCTATGTTACCTCAAAGCATCTGATTTACTTCCTTGTACTTGTTTGGTAGAACAATGAAATTAATGAATTGTATTCAAGCAAGTGGCAGCTTTGTTGCTTTTTAGGTGGCAGAGACATCAACAGAAAATGTTATGGTAGATGTACATATGCAAATATGTATAATGCAACAGATGTTTAAAAGATCAATATTGTACAAAAAAAGGAATAGCATATGTTATTCATTATCATGCTAAAACTAATTACAGAAATAGTAAGTGCTATATATAGGCAAAGATGAAAAATTATCAATACCTGTTAGCTTTCTCCAATATGTTTCTTTCCAAGCTAGTCTCACTTGCCACATGCCTGTTTCTACATATTTGGCTAAATCCATTGAAACCACCCCTGAAGGCTACTGCTCAGTTTTATTAAATTAAAATATGTAATTTGTTGCATGCTATGACACTTGCTTTTCACAATTATTTCTGAAGACAAGTAAAAGAAAGTTGCAAGGTCCTTTCAAGGTAATGGCTATTTTTTTATAATTCTGCAGAACAAATTTTAGTAGGGTTTATGAAGTTTTAAGGGAAATTGAAACTACTGTATCCTAGATAAGAACCATCTCTGGTTGAAGCCTTATAAGCATAAATATAAAAAAATATTAATTCTTGTAAATGTGTGTCAAACTTGCATCTTAAATTTTGTGTGTCCAAAATATAATAGCCTATGTATTTGTAAGGAGGTTCATTGGTCTGCCTTACTTTTATTGAACTAACCACATAATCTTAATTGGTACAAGGTAAACTGAATAAATTTACTGCTTTGTGATTTCTGATAAACCTTTGTGGAGCATAAGCTGCTGTACTTGTGAGATCTGGCCCCTATTATGTGGCAGCTGTATCTGCTTTAACATAAGCTGTTGTTTGAGGCTTAAAGTTCTTTATTAGTAGTTTGTTATGTCTACTCTGTGTTACCTTCGTTGTTATGTATTTAGACACCAAAATTAAAAAGTGTAAAAAATGGCATACTTTTTGTCCCCATGAGCTTGTTAGAATGTATAAGATTTTGTAAGTAAGTTCAAGTTTCTGGAAAATAAAACATGATCTTAAGTCTAAGGAAATTGTCTAAATTATGGGGGGTTTTTTGAGTTTTGGTTGGTTGGTTGGTTCGGGTTTTTTTGTTTTGTTTTTGTTGGGGTTTTTTGTTGTTGGTGGTGGGGTTTTTTTTTGTTATTTAAGACTATTACGTGACATATTGTTTTCTTTTTAATACTGACTGCTCTAGGGGAAGTTGATGCAGAAGTTACTTCTACTGGGAATCTACACCTTGCCATACCAATGGTATTCATTTCTTCCAGTACTCTTCAGGTATTAGACCTGAAATCTGTCAGTGTTTGAGGTTTAAGTATAAAATACCATTTTTAAACTATCTAAAGGCAGCTATTAATGATCTTTGGAATGAAGAAGGTGGTATGATCACTTACAGAGGAGGGCAACAGATGAGAATATCTGTTTTAAATTATGATGTGTTTTGTTTTATAATCTTTTGTTTTAAAACTGATCTGAGGATCCTAAACTGCTTGTTGAAGCTCCAGCACAGTTCTGAATCATCCAAATAATTTTCCATGTTTTTCTGTCATTCAAGTATTGATCCTGTCTGCCTCCTAACTGAAATCTAATGAGCTCACAGCCCACAGTATTATAGTTGTGGGGTATTTCTTCCAATATCTCATAATTTTCCTGCTTGTTTTTAAACCTACCTACACCTATTTCCCATTTTAGGCTAGATGATCTTGGACCATCCCACTGTAAACTGTTTAAATAGTCCTTTGGCTTGCACAATGACTTTGAGCATTGATGATATGCCACTTTGCTCAGTGTGGCTTTCTTTGACTACATTTCAATTGGCAGAAACAAGCTTTAAAAATACAATACAGACTTTCTTCAATAAAAAAAAAAAAAATTACATACACAAATCTGGTTCTGAAATTTTTCACCGTCTTTTTTTCTCCTCCACTCATGGAACTTTTTCTAGAGAAGGTAACACTCCAGAAATAGTAGTAAGTATTGCTATGCTTTAAGAAAAAAACCCACACATGCATTGGGCCGTTTCTGTTAGCAGAAATACATCTCTGTTACCTGGGAGCCACTTGGACTTTGTGGCTTTCCTGAGATCTCTGACACAGAAATTGGAAATGCTCTGTCTGCTATCAGAGCTTCTGACTGTAAGTGTTGCAGCTATAGGGCAAACCTACGGATTTGGATACAGGAAAACAAGTGCTTCTAAGGGAGGTCATACCTGAACTGTATAGCAGGGACTTCCTTATACAGAAACAGACATTTCTGGATCTGTGTGAATGAACTTTTCCTGTGTCACAGTATGATCTTCCAGAAAAGGGCTGTTCCATGAACAAAACTACTTCCCCCAGACTGCTTGTCATTGCAGTGGAGAAAGTAAACATTTAGACTGACCTAGGGAGATTAGAATATAGTTTTTAAATGGCATAGGCTGAGAAAATAAGCAAATAAATCTAAATAGGAGATGTTTTTCTGTAATAGTGGGATTTTATGTATTTTTTTTATTATTTTTTTTGGGGGTAGGTTTTTGGGGGGACTTTTTTGTGGGTTTTTTGTTTCTTTTTTTAAGGAAAACTCGTGCACCATCCCCCCATAGTTCATTCTGAGGTAATTGACTAAGTACAACATTAGTGCTTCTCCCTAAATTCTGCATACTTTGGTGACCACAAAGGTTAGATGAAATTAGATATCATGCTTAAACATTTGTATAAGACATTGCTGGTTAATGACATTTTAACCAATAAGATATTAGCAGCCATTGTTTTGAATGATACCTCTCAGGCTGCTCTACCACAATCAAGCCATAACCTGAACACATAATCATTAGGAAAACAGAACTTAATTACTCACCTATTAATCACAGATTTTTAAATGGAGTCAGTTGTTAGGGGGCCAAAGCCTGTGGAAAATTGCTCATACTGTTGTTTGGATGTCAATAGCACAAATGTCATAGTGTAAGTGCATGCAAGTATGTGCAGGCCACAGAGTGACGTATTCTTTAGGGAAGCAGGCTTTCAGAACAGGTACAGGGAAGATAGGCCAGGTCATGTCCCTTTTTATACCCTGCAAAAAAATGCAGTACTTGCTTAAATATCCTTGTCAAGGTCATCCTCTATGGTTTGGTTTGTTTATCTTTCAAACTGAGTCAGGAAGTAAATTGTGACTGATATTTTCTTATATATAGATTAGTAGCTTCTAGTGATTTCTGTATCTGTCCTTGTGGCAATGCATGTTTGCACATTTTTAGATCATGAGTTTCTGTTCAACTACAAATTATTGGTTTTCTTTCTGATGTTTGTTTTTTTTTTCCTTTTTTTTGTGTGTGTTTTTTTGCGTTAGACTTTTGCACGTTAACAATCAGGCAATCTTCTATTATGTGAGTGTTTTTTTCAAGAACAACAGATATTTTAGGAAGTTCATAACTCTGTAATCACTTTCAAAGTATTTGCTAAAAGTATAATGAAGTGCAAAACCAATAACCATCATCACCATCATAAAACACAATACCTTGAGGGAGTTCATCCATACAGGTTGATAAACTAGCAGCTATGGCTGCTGTTCTGCTTGTTACCTTGATAGTCTTGTGCATGTTCTATAGTTCACAAAGAGGTTAATGCAGGCATTTCTTCCTCCAAATGAACAGAAACTGGTGAAAGTTTGACTTAGGGTTTTACTTTCCTAGTGTGCTAAAAAAAGTAATTCTATATACCTGTGGTCACTACTGTATTTTTACCTCTTTAATTTAAAAAATTCCTACCTCTTGCATGAAAAATAATATGAAACGTACAAATGTCCTTAGTGACCTCACTTAGGTCTTTGACCTGACCTTACTGAATTCATGTTCATTAATAAGAGAAAATAAAAAACTTTAAAATGTTAAGGTGTATTAAACCAGACCTGCCTAATAAGGTTGTGTGTAGATTATAGAAGATTGAAAAGCACAACTATTGAGAAGGTAAAATCACTAGCAGACCAACATCTGCCTGTGGCAAATTTTCAAATAAAATCTCTGATCTATTTTACTATTATAACCTGTACTAACAGAAAAAGGAAAGATACAGTTTCTCATAGCTTAAAAGAAAGCTTGTGTATTGTCACAGACCCTTCATGGAAAAGAAAATTAGTGACCCATTCATACAAAAAGGATAAAAACATAAGAATAAAAGCATAAGAAAAATCAATTATTCCATGCCAAGTAAATTATTAATTTCCTGATAATTTACTGCTTTTTATTTAAAACCAAACATCTTCCTGTTCATCAAGCATAATTGAGAAAATCTGTTACTGCAAAATGGTTGTAGGAAATTGTTTGTTTCTTCAGGGATCCAAGTGCTCTTGCACAAAGAGGTAAAAAAAAAAAAAAAAAA
>NDXB01012243.1:1705-70774 GCA_002631895.1 Agapornis roseicollis | reverse complement strand
CTATGTTCCCAGGTTGGCAAGTGCCTATGTGGAGCTCAACATGAGCCAAGGATGAAGAAGGCCATGGGTAAAGAAGAAAAGTAACAGTGCAGAGAAGATGAGAAGAAATTGGAATATGCTAAGACACAATAGTGAACTGTTAGCAAGCTTCAAAGGCTAGGTTCTCATATGCTTAATTTAACCAATTGTAACTAGTTGCTGTGTGCTTCATTGTGTATGTATCCAATCTTAAATACTACAATCCACTGATTATGTATCCAATTATAATGCAGCAGGCTGTTGTAAGCAGGTGCTGACAACAGTATAAAAAGGGTAGATGCTTTGTACTAGAAGAGGGGGTCAAACATCTGACAGAAANATACTGCACACCACTGATTATGTATCCACTAACACAGCTAGCTGTTGTATATGTATCCAATTATAATGCAGCAGGCTATTGTAAGCAGACGATGGTATAAAAAGGATAGATGCTTTGTACTAGAAGAGGGGTCAAATATCTGACAAACTGATGGGCTGGATTGGTTAACGAAACTCCTTAAAGGATCTATGATTCTATGATGGGGAATTTCTGGATGGCTTAAGGATTTGATTGTACATGGATTGACTATATTGTGTGCTCTAGTTTTCTTTGTATTCATAGCAGGTTGCATGTTACGAAGAATTTGACATCCATCTGGATTGCTCAAAAACAAAAAGGGGGATTTGTTGGAGAACGGACATTTTGTGAGCAATCCAAAGACCTTGGTGTAAGGCAGCCTGCCTGAGAACAGAAATGGAGTCGAGATAAACTGAAGGCCATGGATTAGGGAGTGAAAGAAACACCAGCTGTAAGAACTCAGAGGCAGGCGGAGGAGAGTGGGAGCTGAGAAGTTCTGGGGCTCGAGTTCCCAGGACGGTGTTATCCAATCCTAGCATTGTTAAGGGTTAAGGTGCCCAGTGTGGGTATGATGGTGCTAACTAATGATATGAGGCATAGCAACTCAACTGACCAATTGTATTAAGCCAAGTAGTTATGGTGATGTAATGGTAATGTAAGAATAAGGTATAAAAGTAAGCCGTGTAAACCAATAAATTGAAGCCTGCAAATGGATCATATTGGTCATTCGCGTCTTCCCTTGCCGAGATCTCCAGCAGAATTCTTTGAAGAAAAGTGTACTCTGCATATGCTGAATAAAGCAGCATTATTTTCCTTTACTGGGTTATTTTATGCCTAAATCCAGATTTGTCATACATATATGGCTTAGTAATGCAGGCGTCATATATAGGAGATACATACAGGTGGTCAGCATTATGTTGCTAGCTCTTGACCCAACACTGTGTCTTCACATATAGTTAAATAGTATATTTAGTTTTGAAGTAGCATACCACTTTATCTTTCTGAGGAAATTTGACTGGCAAATGAGACTTCATTGAAGAGGATACTTGTCCTCTTTCTGAGGTGTAGTATAAGTGTCCCTAAGGAAATCTAATATTTCAGTCTATCTCCTAAAAGCTTTGTGTTTGAAGTTGTGAACACAGGCACCTCCAGAGTTTACCAAGATCTTGGATTGGTTCCTACTTGCTAATTTAGCAGAATTAAACTGCAGTGACATCGTTACTAAGTGCTTGAAGGAAGCAACTGGTAGTTAGGGATCTTACTGAGGATAAAGAGTTTGTTTTCTTTTGTGTGGTCATGTTCATTACTGCTGACTCCCATCTGATGCTTGTAGCTTAGCTTAAGGAGGATTTCCATGGCATCTGTAAAATGCTTCAAGACCTGTCTCTTCTGGAAATTAGGGTGGAACAATATAATCTGTTATGAACTTCAGATAATTAGATGTTTTAACACTTCTGTCATAAAGTTGGGATTTAAAAAGAAAAAGGTTTTAATGCTGCTTCTAGATGCTAACCTTTCTAGCAGATTTAGCTTGAGTATAAATGTGCAGTGTGGTTTGAAAGTCCTGTATTGCCCCTTGACACAACTGTTACACATTGGCAACTTCTTATTTTTGTTTTTAATTTTTGTTTTATTGGTTTTTTTTGGTGGGTTTTTTTTTCTGGTTTTTTTTTTTTTCTTTTNTTTTGAAGTCAGCAAGAATGAAATAAGTATTTCCTCTTTTTTTTTTTTTTTTTTTTTTTTTTTTTTGTTTTTTTTGGTGTGTTTTTTTTTCTGGTTTTTTTTTTTTTCTTTTTTTTGGTTTTAAGCAGTTTTACTGCTAAAAAAAATATAAAAAAAATAACAAACCAACCAACCAAAAAAGGGTTGGTGGTGCACTGAAGTATTATGATACAAAAGGATTCCCCTTCCTCTCACTCTGACCCTGAGGAAAATGGCTTGGAATTTACTCATTAACATAAAGACACCCCTACTGACACCATAATTCTTACAAAGTGTCAGTGAGCTGATTTCTTTTTATATGGTAATTTCAGATGATCTTGTTTCACCTTGCTTTCTTTAGCTTTGTTATCCTAAGCCATGGGAAAAGGTATTTTTACTATTATTGTGACTACTTCTAGCATAGTCCTATGCCTGTTGATGCAGTCGGAATGATAGCAAGAGTCTGCTCTTTTATATCTAATTCTTCTGATGTTTTTCAACCTTTCTATTTTAAACTTGTCCTTTATTTATTGTCTGTGTAGAAACCACTGTCTTGATAACTAATTGTTAGACTTTTGACATTTGAATGGGATGCCTATACAATTCTCTAATGATGGGCTTTTAATCTTCACACTGACAATAAATCTGGAAAATCCCTCAAGCAAGAGTGTGGATTTCTTGATGTTTTGATTCCTTTCTACTTATTGCAAATGTTGCTTTATGTAAAAATCTGGGGCTGGTGTCTACTGTTATTACTAATGCTCAGATGTGAAAGCAGGTATGCCAACAAACTTTGTTGTCAGCTAATCATTATCACCCACTTATCCTAGGTTTTAAGCAATGTGGTTAGGTCTCTTTGGTAGTAGATTATTTCTCTTTCATGAGGTGTAGGGAACTGTTCTAATTTTGGTTGTTTTCCTCCTTAACATGTAAGTACACGTAAGAAAGACTGTTTGAATAGAACTGAGTTTGATATACTGTTCTGTCACAACATGAATATCCACATGCCCATTTTGGAAGTGTTCAGTGGTATGCCTAAGAACAATCACCTAGGTAACAGTGAAAAACGTGTTGAAATGAGAAGGGGACGTTATAGGATTCACTGGGGGAACCTGGGCAGTAGTGATATTAATGACTGGGTTTATCCCTGTTCTGAGACTTTTGCACTGAATACACTGATAAAGCTAATAAAAGAAGGGATGGTTATTGTAATTCTTTTATACCAAGCATCTGAAAAGATTCTTTGCTAGCTTTTGCACTTTCTCTGCCCCTGCCAAATTTGTAAAGTTTTTATGTTGCATACTGAGCAAATTCCTCAGATGTGTTGGCCATCTCCAGATTGCTCTGCATCCTTGTGTATATTCATTGATGTGTGAGGGAAGGAATGAAAAGTGCAGTTCTGTACCCTGATAACAGTTATGTAGCCCTTATGTCTGATCACCGTATTTAAAGTGAATAAGATAATTCTTCTCTTCGGAAGTGGAGTAACATGTACAGTTCATTTTAAAGATTAAAAAAAAAATCACAGGAAAGAGTATTTTTGAAAGGTACAAGCAAATTTTCACACCTGTATGAGTAAAGTAACCATTTATTTAGATCTGAATCTGTATTAAAAAGTATCAGTTGCCCTTTCAAACCAGTTTCATAGGTCTTCTTCTATCTGTTCCATTCAAGTAATTGCAACATTGTTTAATTTTTAGGAGAACTATATGAATTAAAAACCCTCACACTTTCCAAAGTGTGCCAATACTTCCGTGAAGCCCTAAAACTCTAATGGGGTTAAAAAGAAATTTTGCTGCCTTATTTTACATTTCGGTATTGAATTTCTGATGTAGCTAAGGAATAATTGGGGTTCTTTAGAGAAAACCTGAGTGGTGGAACTACAGAATATTTCAGAGTACTGTCAAAATGGTATATAGCTTGTCTTATAGAAGTTAGCACCTATTGGGTTGTGCATCGTGATATTTGACTGGAAATTTGAAACATAATTTTTCATTTTTTCAAGGGCTGATTTGTTATACATTGCAGTCTAACAGTCATACAAGTTTCCTCTGCACACACTCATGCTTCCCACTGGTTTGTTGTTGTTGCAGAGTTGCTCTGGAACTAATAGGAATGTTGTGACATAAACTGAGAATTAAACTATTGAAATTGGTAGAGGAACACATGTCCTTAACAAGGAACATTTTGTCCTTAGCAAGATCAGAAGGACAAGTAGACTGGTGAGTGGGCTTCCAAGAAGGGAGAGAAGGGTGCTGTGTATTTCCTTTTTCTGCGAGGGAACTGGATCTGTGACAGATTTGGGGGAAATGAATTGATATGTGTAGATTTCAGAATATGAAAAGTGTTCTTGGAGTTTGTGAATAAAACACGACTTCTGTTTTCTGGGATGGCTTTTGGATTTCCTTTATCTGTGGTGGGATGAAGGAAATAGATGGCTTCATTCCTTCTAATTTAAAGGCCAGTCCATTTTCTTGCTGGGTAGCAGGCATCTGGTTTGTGATGACTGCCTACCCTTTCTACAATATCGCATAAATTATGTTTCTGCTTAACAAAGGAGGTTACTATGTGCTTTGGTATTACAAGTCGATAGTACTTTTGACTTCTAAGTCTAGTTTTAAATGCTGAATTTGAGCAGTAAAGTCTTATTCATTTGATAGTCTGTCTCATTCATGGTATGAAGCTACAGTAATATTTATAAAGGTTCATTATTTCCCTTTAATTAAAGCATAATTTTAGAATTTCAAATATCTTTAAGATTCTGTGGAAAATCATCTTCTGCTTAAATTGTTTGAAAGTGAAATTTAAGCCAGTAAAAGTGAATTTGCTGGAATGTTCTTTCTCATTTTTTTGCATACAGAGCTTTTTTGTAAAGTAAACATCAGGGAGTTCACTGTCAGGAATACATTGTTTGTATGATCACCAGCTTAGCAATGGTAGATACTAAGTTAAAGCTATGATGTAATTCTGAATAGTCTTGATAGTCATCCTGAAGATAACTTGTAGACCACCAAAAGAAAGGTACATATGGCTTGGTCACTGAGCAAATATTTTAGAGACCTAAATTAGACGCTAGGATCATGAAGTGAGGAAGGAGACTTGCTTGTCAGTGGCTGAAATGGCTTCACTACTGTCTTGTATATCTTTATATATGTATCTATCTATATATATTTGTCTCTTATAATATTTCAGAGGTTTCTTTCTGCATATAAAATTTTGTTCACTTCTCAGTGCTAGCTGAAACGCTGTTGTATTTTACTTACAGTACAGTGCTCCAAACAAAAATGCAGCATATGAGATACAAGATTATTAGTTTGGAGAAAACACAAAGTTATTTCTAAGTAACTGCAGAGCATGTTTTTGACCTGTTTGGGGAAATTTTTCTTTTCTCACTTCAGTAGCATGATAAAGAAAAATATTTTCTGCTTTTCTGATTTTGATCTTGTTTGATGTATTTGTACTGCTAAAGTTTGCATATTAATATTACAGGGTATATATGCAGAAGCAGTATGTGCAAGTTGTGTCTTGGAGCAGACAGATTTACAGATTAATTGCGCTTTCTAAATCCTGTGACTTAAGTTTGAGTTATCATGTTTTCTCTGCAAGAGTTTGATGTGTTAAAACAATGCAGAGACTACTGCTTTTATTCACACACTTTCCCAGAGCAATCGGAATGTGGTAGTGATTCAGTGTCACGAAGATGCCTGATTTAAAAAACTGTATGTTTTTACTGTAAGGAAGGAGAAAAGGATGAACTGAAGCTGCCAGTTTATGTAAAGTCTTAGTTCACATAATTTTCTGAAAAGAGAGCTATTGGCAAAGAAGGTAGTATTCACCAAACTCTATTAATGGACCGAGCAACTTCTATTTCTTAAAATCCATAATGCGCATGTCCCTGTAAATGCAAACCATTCTGCCATCATGGCCAGTATAAACCAACAGTCCCTACTTAGTGCTGCTTACTTTTTATCTTATAATACCAGAGAAACAGGCTTCTGATTTGAACAGATCCTGCTGTTATTGTGCTATCTGGTAGTGCCAGGTTACATATGTTATTTGTCTCTTGAAACTTAATTTCTGTGTTTGCTTGGCAGATCTGAGCTAACACAACCCTGCATATGTATAAATGAAAACTCTTACAGTTCCCAGGAAAAAAAAAAAATGCATGGCAGTCATAGAGGTTTTTCAAGTGCTTTCTGCAAAGAAACAGCTACGTCCAATTTGCATAGATCAGTATAACTGTAACACTTGTGGTGAATTCTTGGTTAACTAGCTTTAAAGCTGCTGGATGTATAGCTATAGAGTGATAGCTATTGGCAGGAGTGAAGTATTGCTGTAACTGAAGAGCTTTTCTCTCCAGAACTCAAAGCTGAGCCCAGAAGAAACACAACAGCAGACATAGTGCTGTCCTTTCTAATGTCAAGCCATGGAGTGGGTTACAGCTTCTTGTTTCTACCTGAGACTTTGCTAACAGGTGATGAGGACAGTATGATAGACCTAAGAGGTCTGAATTCAGAATATGACCACAGTATGAAATATATCTTTTTAACTATTTTCTACTCTAAAACTGACATGAAACTGCTATACTAAAATTTAAGTTGCAGTCAAGTAAGAATGTACAGACTCAGCAGAAGTCATGGAATATGTTCCTGTCTAAGGGTGGCAATATCCACATGCAAATACAAATGTACAGTCTGACAAAAAGAGAGAGGTTTTAGTGTATTGGCATAACCATTGTCAGGGGAGTACATAGGGAGCAATCAAACATTTTCTACTGTTTTTAAAACTTAAAATCCTCAGTGATATTTAAAACACAACAAAACCACCTCAAAATTGATATCTTTTGACCTCTGGTAGTTTATTTGTTGGGGTCTTGCAAGGCAGGAAACCACCTCACTCTTTCTTTTTTGACGTGGAAAAATACTTACTAGTATGATCATATTGGCCTTTGCCTTTTGCTAAATTCAGAATTTGGCATTCTCAACAATTTCAGAAGTTCCTTTCTATTTTTCAAGGTTTATTTATTTGATTAATTCACGGAGCACAAGTTATCAGGACACTGTTGGGGATCTCCAGAATAAATGTTGGATGCAGTGGTGTTTCTAGAATATAATGGCATTTGCTTATTTCTGGCATCTTTGAAAAGAATAGTTAAATATATTCTGTGGCAGTGTCCTGGATAGCAGTAAAAATATTTCTTTAGTCTTTGTGGTGGACCTGAACAAATTTGGAGATGTGAAACGGTAAAGTGATAGAAGATGCAACAGAATAAAAGTTCATTAGTATGTGATACTTAATACTCTAAGACATTAACACAGTTCTCAGTTATGCTAGCTATTTCCAATTGAACTGTCCTTTGCTGTGTGATTCAATAATAATAGATTGATGTCTTTGTATGGTGAATAAAGTAATTCGCATGCATGCTAGCTACTTCCAGCTAAACTGTCCCTTTGCTAGATGATTCAACAATAATAACTGGATGTTCTGTGTAATGGATAAAGTAATTCTCAGGCACACTGTAACTCCTCTATCACTGGATATGATGTAATTTAATCTTCTAATCTTCTTTTTCCACCACCACAATAAATGTGTGTGTGAAATAGAATCTGTGTTTGTATGTAAGATTTTACTTGAAATAATCTCCCAAAAATGAGGAAAATGAATGCATTGCAAAGAGATTGATGTTCCCAAAAGGTTTTGTTTACAGTTTGTTGAACTATTAAGTATTTATTACAAGTAGAGTAGATTGTTCTAGTTTTAATAATTATAATGCTGTTCTGTTTTAATATTGCATGATCTGTGGGCTACCATAAAGTTGTTACAAATTGAAGGGCTGATATAACATGAAATGAAGTACCTCTTCTGAATGTTGCTTTTGTTCTGTATTTGACAAATTAGTATGTTGACATTTGTCACTGATGGATTTCATTATTTGCTGAAAGGGTTTTAGGGGGTTTGACAGCATGAATGGTTTGTCCTACAGACTTTTGAGAATTGATAAAGGCATCTTTGTTCTTTGTCCAAAAGCACAACAGATATCTTATTGACTGACGCATACAAAAAAAGAAAGCTTGTATAGCTGCCGTGCAGAATAAACTAAGAAAATAATTTTGAAGCCATTACATATTCTCCTGTGTTGTTTTCTCTTTTTACTAACGTGTATCTCATAAATTAATTTAACAAGAATCACTGGATAGTCATTCAGTAAAATTAAAGCATGCCTTTATATTGAATTACATATAGATGATAAAAATAAGAAAAACAGGTAATACATGATAGCAGGACTAGTTAAATTTCTATTGCCTGAACTATTTTTAAGACTTGTGTGCAGAGTGTTGTACAGAAGATAAAAGCATAGTGGAAATAATTCATTTTAACAGGGATATTGGAAATTGGAGTGTTGGATTTGCGCTCATTTTTCTGAGTAAAATGAAAGGCTTCAGACAATGGATTTCTAGGTACCAATTCTTAAAAGCAAGAATTGTAGATGATACTGCCTATAGGCAAAAATTAAATCACATGCAAAAATGGATAACTACCTTCATGTCATTGTTTACTCCTACATTTGTAGTTGGCCCAAGAAGCAAGAGCATATTAGGTATGACCTGAAAATCTAAAAGAATTGGAGCTGTGCTTCTTCTGTGACTTGTGAAGTTCTGAAAAACCAGCCCTCTGAGCTCTTCCTTTTTATTTGTTTTGGGTGTTCTGTTTTGTGTTCTTAGAAATATCAAGGATTTGTATTGATCTCTCCTCCAGTACTATTTGAGATTTTCTGAATGATTCAGAGGTGTACCTGCAATTTTCTTGTTCTGTAGGTGAAGTACTTGTGACAGGAATTCTTGAAAAAAAAACCAAAACCCCAACAGAGCAATATTTAGGTTTCGTGATGCTAAGTGTAATTGTGAGATTTCATAATGACCACTTCTGCCTTCAAGCAGATTTTGTTTCCTTGCTGCTTTTAGAACAGTGATACCAAAAGGCTTCACATTGAGAAAAGGAAACTGAAAACCCCAAAGAATAAGCAACCTCTTTTCCTTTCTTTTTGTTCTTGTAGGTTTGGCTTTTTTATTGTTGTTCCTTGTTATTTTGTTCTGGTATGTGTGGATGAAAGTTTTCTTCTGTACATTAAATGAATTAAAAAATGACCCATTCTGTATTTTGTCTTTTGAGATCACTAATGTATAGGCCCTTAAAACTCGGGTGAATTTTCACTGAATATGGAGAAGCAGGTACATTTTGCTCTTTCTGTCTGACTATTTATGATAGCTGGTTATGTGCACTTTGGCTCTCAGCTATGTTAATATTTGCCAGAAACTTCATGATGTAATAAAAGGAAATCCAGGTCTTCCAGCAATAACAATGATGGAAAACTACAAATAATGAGATCCATCCATGATAAAATAGTTTCATCCATCAGTGGTAAATGTCATCATCTAGATTGTAACTGAAGAATGTTGTTAGCAACTGTTCATCATATTAATCATTTTAGCAAGAATAGGAAAGTAGCTTGGAAAGTCTCTGAAACAAATGCCATGTGCATTTTTAAGGTAAAATAAGAGGGGTTTTTTGTTGTTTTTGCTTTGGTGTATGAGAAGAAAACCTAAAAAAAAAATTATTAGCACACAAAATCATTTTATGTCAGCTGTGTCTGTGTCTGTATCTGTTTCCATTTCCATCTTCTTGTTAAAATAATATGATCAATTAAGATAATTAATGACAATGATCAGTGTCCATACATAGCTGTTTTCTCATCATTCTTTTGTATTTCAGCAAGTGTTTAATTTTGTGGTCATAAACTTATAAATCAGTTTTAAATGAGAGAGAATGAATATAAATCCACAGCTGTAATTAGAGACTTTCTACACCATTATTTGTTATTAACTATTTTCACATGGTTAACAGCATAACTTACCTTCCATTCCATTCTTTGGGAAGCTCAAAAACGATTCATGCCCTGCCAGTCCTTTCTTGTAATACAGAATGTGTAAGATGGAAAGAAGTGAGCTAGAGCTGTTGTTGGGTATCCTGGGGACATCAGAGGTCAAATGATGAATATCTCAACTCCACAGTTCTTACCTGAGTTGGCTGCTGGTTGGTCATGTCACCTCAAGTTCCTGGTAAGCCTGTTACTAAGTTGGGTTAGTTCATTGGCAATAATTGCATCCTAGACATAAGACTGAATTCCACATGTAAAATATGTTATTTCTCTACTTCTTGGTATACATCACAAGTCAGAACATTTGAAGCAGGCAGGATTTATTACCATGATATGAGTGCACCAGGATATCAGCCACAGGTAAGTTATTTCATGAATTAAAGATTTTTTTTCTCAGCGCTGTCAATGTGTGTGCTCTGTATGTGTTAGAGAGTGAGACAGCACTCTTTAAAGAAATTGCTTGCATTATTACCAGATTGTTCATCTTGTGCTATCTTTCTGTTTGCAAGAGTTGAATCTAATGAAAGTCATGTAACACTTCTGTGAGAACTGAAACTTTCAGTCCACCATTTTAACATTCAATATGCATGATATTGCATATTGAGGACAATGATAGAGAGCAGAGGAGTTGAGCCCCAGGAGAAAGCTGAGCATGCTTTAGGAAAAATTAGAAAAGGCACATTTTTGGCAACACTCATGCAAAAATTAAAACCTTCCAAAATGTTTCCTGTCTGCAAGATGTACATTTTGTTGGGAAAATGAATAAATATCTACTTTTAGCAGGTACAGCTCTGCATTTTATACTTGAAGTCCCCTAAGATAGAAATATGAAACATGAATCTCACTTGTAGGGCTGACTGTCCTATGTTGTTCAAAGAAGTTAATACATGATATTACCCTGTATGTGGTTAGTTCCCGCTAGTCTCATTTTAAAAGAAAAAAGAAATTCTTCAGTAAATTGGTTGATTTCTTGAGTCTTCCCAATTTTTTTTAGAGTTAAAAAAAAATCTAAAAATACTAGAAAATCTTCTTTTTTAATACTTTTACTTGTTACTTATGTAAAAGCTTCAGAGCAAATCATGATTGAAATTTTGAGGAAAGTTGTGCAAATACATGCATGATATAGTATGGAGGGAAATAGCGTATCTTTTCATTTGGGAACGTAAAGTTAAGAGAACTGAATGTAGGGAATGGGTTGGGTTGATACAGCTTTCCTTTAGGCTGATCTTGTAGTAGCTGGGAGTGCATCAAATTCTGTGTTAATTTTTGAAGCACATCAAACCTGTACCTTTTTTGTTTAGAGCAGTACTAGTGATCCTTTTGCAGTAGCAAATGTCTTGTGGCATATATAAAGTGCGTTTTTCAACTATTGCCAATAGATTCAATGTGATTTAGTTTATTTTGTTTATCATGGAGTTTGAGGGCTGTTTTGGTATCTGAAGAAAATCCATAAAATTTCCTCTGTGAAAATGTCCGGACAAATCAAATAAATATTTGGCTTGTATGTCCAAAGACTTCAGAAAGGGATACATGTCACTGTTGTATGTGATAAGTACGTACTATCTTTTTATAGAGGTTTTTACTTCAACACTGTTCATTTGGCCTAATATGGGATTGGTGATAATGAAAACTACCAAGTTGTTATAAACCCAGTTGTTTGTGTAAGAGCTGTTTGAGTTTAGGCTTGTGTTGTCTTTTTCCTTTCACTGTTTAATTTCTTCAGTTTTATGCCACATACTGTTTTTGCTGTTTAACAGTAACAAGAGTTTCTCCTGAGATGGTTTCACCCTTGTTTGTACACATGCTGACTGATCTGGTTTGGTACAGCAAAATAAGCAAGACTGAAGTTGTTACCTGTCAGTTCATGGGACAGCTGCTGCTCAGGTGTTCAAATCATTAATTTAGGTGCTTGACTGAAATTTGAAGTTTAAACGTTGAATTGCTGTACTGATTTGGCTGGTACCACGGAGGATCCTTCCAGCACACAGGGGTTGGTTGTTTTTCACCGTTGCCTAAGCTACTGTGTTATTCCATTATTTATGGAGTAAAAAGTTAGTCATCTGCTCTAGAATGAGTTTCAGCTGTGACTTCCAGTCACTTGTTAGTTTCCCACTATGATAGTAGGAAGGGAAAACTTTACGAAATTGCCATTATTTCTGGAACAATTCTCAAGAGTTTTCTAATTACCAGATCCTTGTCTTTACAACTGCATCTGCATGTTTATTTGAGTTTCTGGTGCGCTGTAAACCTAGGAGATTTGAAAGGTTGTATGTCTCTGTAGTTCTCTCAGTATTGGACTATAACATCCTCCAAAATTCTGGAGGTTATAGGGGAAAGTAAGTAGATGTTGCATGTTCTTGTGCTTGAATTCCAATTGCACAAGTGCCCTCAAACATAAAGTAAGCTAATACTCTAAGTCTGATGTAGAAACTGCAGACAATATGTTAATACTCTTGTTCTGGGTTCAGCAGTAGCAGTCATTTTTCTCAGTCTTAGTATCTGGTGCAGTGCTGTGTTTTTGACTTTCATCCTGGGAACAGCACTGATAACACCAATGGTTTTAGTTGCTGCTCAGTAATGTTTACTCTGACCAAGGACTTTGTGAATCTCATGCTCTACCAGGGAGGAGGGGAAGCCAGGAGGATCCAGAGACAGGACACCTGACCCAAACTAGCCAAAGAGGTATTCCATACCACAGCACATCATGCCCTCTGTATAAACTGGAGGCAGTAACCCAGAAGGGCTAGATCACTGCTCAGGTCGGACTGGGTATCAGTCAGCAGCTGGTGAGCAATTGTATTCTCTCCCCTTGTTATTTCCCTTATTATTGCTGGTATTATTGTTGGTAGCAGCAGTGGTTTGTGTTATACCTTAGTTACTGGACTGTTCTTATCTCAACCTGTGGGAGTTACATTCTTTTGATTCTCCTCCCCACCCTTCAGGGAGCTGGGGGGGGAATTGAGGGGAGTGAGTGAGCAGCTGCATCTCAAATTCCAGTAATCTTGAAATGTATAACTTAATGCGTTCCTGTGAAAATATTTTAAGAGACATTTCCCCTGCTCCATTTTACGTGTTTAAGAGGGGATTTTCCAGAAGTTCAATAGCTGTCTAACCCATTTACTATCTTTTTGTACATAGGAAGTGATAAGCAGTGTGGAGTGCTATCAAAACACGATTTTTTCTTTTCCATTATGCAACTTCCATCTGTAATAGTGATTTTGGGTGCTACTTTTGACTGTAGAAGCATAATTTTCCAGCTGATGTGGTCTTGGCTCTGTTATTTCAATAAACACGTAAGAAAATGTATCTGGAAGTCCCTATGTGTTCAGAAAGAAAGACTTCTACTTCAAAAGGAATGGAACAAGCCTGTTAGAAATGAGCTTCATGTTCCTATCTTAAATCTGTACTTAAGTTCATGCACATACATTTGGCTAAAGTTTGCGCTATGTGTCTCATCTGGTTGTGTGTGAGCAGCCAAAGACAGCACACCACTGCAGCCTGTGTGCAAAGCAGCACCTGCATCTAAGTCGTAAGTCTGAAGAAGTTTTGCAAAACTCCTCTCAGAGATTTGGCCTTTCAACTGGTCAAGCTCAGAACCTAGGACTTGTTGAAAACCTTCTATTTTTGGAAGAGACCATTATTAAGAACATCTACATTTGTGGATTTGGATGTCTGGAACATCAGGACCCTCCAGCCTCTCACACCAGATATTTCTTTCCCTTTGCAGCTCAGTTTTTCCTTTGTATGTGTTTGTATCATAGTTACAGCATTGAGATGTAACTAAATGATTCCCTAACTGCAGTTTAACTGGGAGGGGGAACTTGCACTTTCTTTCAGTGAAATAATGCAAAGATCTAAGTTATGAGGTTGTGATTCTGATCAGAATAACACCTTTTTGCTTTAAACATGTAATCCAGTGTATGCTTGTTGAAAACAAGTCATTAACTTCTCTTTCTCCAAGAGACATTGGAAACATATCCAGCTTCCTAGGAAGGACTTGTGGGAGCTTTATTTTTTTGTTAACTGGGAGAGGTTTCTCATCTTCCTGAGCACATCCAGCTAGCCTGTTCTGGCCTGCTTTACAATCTTGGGCCAGACTTGGAAAGACATCGGTTAGAGGCATTTATAACATACCTTGTCAGGTCTTGATGTAATTGCAAAGGTAAATGGATTTCTTTCCTTTTCAATTCCAATGAAAGCAATGGATATCAAGCCTTATAATTTGCTCATAGCAAATCACGTGGATAGTAGGAGGGCCAAATTCCTTTTCTGGCAAAAAAGGAAGGAAAAGGTTTTGGCTATTGCAATTTAATCATAATTCTGATAGTTTATTTTTTCACATAGACAATTTTTTGAAATATTGAGTGTTTTAGGAACAACACTTATAATAACTGTGCAATGAATAACATTACACGTCCTAGATAATGTAAAGAAATGTAGATTTGGTTGATATCAGTAGGGGTGGAGTAGAGTTTCTGGAATTCAAGCATGTATTGAAAATAGAGAATCTGTATTTTAAAACTAGTACATAGGATCAAACTTCCCCCCAAACTAATAGGTGCTGGACATGTTATAGAAACATGTTCAGTATTAAGGTAGATGGGAGCTTTGCACTGCTCTGTAGTGATATCTGTTGCTGTATGAGACTCTGAATTGGAGATACAGCTGCTGTTAAGAGCAAAGAACACAAAAGGCGTAATTTAAGGTGTTCTCAAAAAAGGAAGTTGCTGGCTGTACTCAGACTCTAAAATTAAATTCTGCCGCAGCACATAATCTTATTTTTGGCCTTGTAGGAAGTTGTATCTTTGGCCAAAATGTAACTCATATACGTTTTCCTTCACTGAAGTGATTCGTAATGCTTCTGTAAAGGAAATGATTGTCCAAATGTGGCATTTCTATTATTTAAGTGAATGGAAAAAGTGGGAAATACAATCTTTTATTGTGTGTTTACCTACAGTAAACTTAAAATGCAAACCGTTCTGTAAGCCTGTTTATAAGACATGAAGTTACTTTTGTTTTGCTTAACCAAATGGCCCAAACAGTGCCAGCAGTATGTCTGGAATGTTATTTACTTGGTCCATTTTTGTGGTTTTTCTTCATAGCACTATACACATGTCACAGTTAACAGTCATTTACTTGCCACTGAACAAAGTAGTACCCCCAAAGCTGCATTTATTCGTCTCATTGTGGGCTTAATAATATAAAGTTCGTCATGTTCTGCAGCTTTCGTGCTCACACTTTTCCCCCATCTCTCCCTCCCTTCCTCCCTCCCTTCTCTTAATCAGAATTGCTTTTGGCAAAGATTTGGAGAGCTGCTTTTCTTTTCTTGCTTTGCTCTCTGTGACTTGATTTCTCTATTAGTGCTTTAATTTCTTACATTGTTTCTTACAATGCCAACTGATTGAAATTGTATAACTTGCTTTGCTGAATGACTATTTTTTTTTTATAAGGAGATGGTTATTGAGTATGTTTTTCTGTTTAATTGTGTATCATATTTTTGGTCTCGGTTCGAGACATTTGACTGGTTGCAAGAAAACTGTGGGTGTTTTTAACATTTCCAACGGAAGGGTAGGGCGGGTGGGGAAGCTCTTTGGAATGCCGATGAATAATATTTGACTCTTGGAAATGTCTTAAGGCCATGTGCTCCCCTCCCATGCTTGGAAGGCTAGACATAGTTTTAGAGACCTGTGGTCTTGAAGGTATTACCATTGTGTTTTATTTCTTTTCTAACTGGCTTTAGTTGAGAAAACAGTTGAAATGCTGAGGGTTAGTGCAGGAGTACTCTGCAGATGGTGGTCTTCATTTGTGCCCTTGCTACTAGTCTCTGTGGCATGGTGCCCTGTTAATCCTGTAAATGCTAGTCATAGGGTTTAGTTCTACCAGTTTTCCTTCCTAGATGCACTTAATTTCAAAAATTAGATAACTTTCAAGATGTTAATGTCTGTAATGTCTATAAGCATAGCAGAAATTGCCTTATAGCAGAACATGAGTAGGGAACTGCAGTAACTTGCAACTCTGTGTTTTCCGGAACAGAACAATCATAGAATCATACAATCATAGAATAGTTAAGGTTGGAAAGGACCTTAAGATCATCAAATTCCAACCCCTTTGCCATGAGCATGGACACCTCACACTAAACCGTGCCACCCAAGGCTCTGTCCAACCTGGCCTTGAACACCACCAGGGATGGAGCATTCACAACCTCCTTTGGCAACCCATTCCAATGCCTCACCACCCTCACAGTTAAGAACTTCTTCCTTATATCCAGTCTAAACTTCCCCTGTTTAAGTTTGAACCTGTTACCCCTTGTCCTATCACTACAGTCCCTAATGAAGAGTCCCTCCCCAGCATCCTTACAAGCACCCTTCAGAGCCTGGAAGGCTGCTATGAGGTCTCTACGCAGCCTTCTCTTCTCCAGGCTGAACAGACCCAACTTTCTCAGCCTGTCTTCATAAAAGAGGTGCTCCAGTCCCCTGATCATCCTTGAGGCCCTCCTCTGGACTTGTTCCAACAGCTCCATGTCCTTTTTATGCTGAGGACACCAGAACTGCACACAATACTCCAAGTGAGGTCTCATGAGAGCAGAGGGGCAGGATCACCTCCTTCCACCTGCTGGTCACACTCCTTTTGATGCAGGCCAGGATACCGTTGGCTTTCTGGGCTGCAAGCGTACACTGAAGCCGGCTCATGTTCATTTTCTCATCAAACTATATAATAAAGCAATAATTTGTAACATTTTTCCCCTCCAATTTCTTCTAGTACTTGAGTCCAAAGCAGAATAGATATAGATTGGCTTGTTCTCCACTGTTTTGAAAAGCAGATATTTAGCGCGTATAGAGTCTGCTGACTTCAGTGCTTGTGGTAAAGGATGTTTTCCTTCCTCTGCATTTGCAGAAATGATCAATTCTCATCATCTAATGGTACCTTTTAGCTTGTTTTAAGTTCTAATAAACCCATGTGTTTTACTATACATGACTCTTGCTGCCTTTGGATAGTCAATTGTTTTCTTCATAAAATGTTTCTGCTTTATTTATTTCCAGCTTTGATAATTTAACTGATGAACACTTGCTGCCTATATGCGCACCTGCTCATCTTTTATTATCCTGGCATATATATAAAATACTTCTATTGAAATAAATCAGTCTTGTAATTTGAAAAACACCAAACTTTAAGTTACTTTTTCCAGGTCATAGGTGTTTTGACAGTTGAATACGAACCGACTGCTTGGCAGAATTTTAGTTTGATTCTCTGCCAGCCAACAATAAAGTACAGCCTAATTTCTAGAAACACCTGAGCTGTAAACGATCAGTCACGACTTAATCATGCATATAGTAATAGAGGCTGACAAGAGTAATAAGGCCTATATATTATTATGGTCATGTATTGCATGTTATAACAGGTCAGTAATGTATTTTGTCACTCATTCTGTTGTGCAGCCCACACATCATCTTCCTGTCACAGAGTGTACTATCAGGAGGGAGCCAGCTCTGTGGAACACGTCTGTGCCATGAAATTGCTCATGCTTGGTTTGGACTGGCCATTGGTGCTCGCGATTGGACTGAAGAGTGGTTAAGTGAAGGGTTCGCCACTTTTTTGGAAGATATATTTTGGGCTAGGGCACAACAGGTAAGGTGATGATACACCACTTCTCCATTCAATTAAGTGGAAATCGAACCTACGTACCCTGCTGTGAATTAGATATGAATTAAACCTCCTGTGTTAGGAATACAAGTCTTTTAAAATAACCTGGATTTTGCATGCTAACTTGATTAAAAAATATGATCCTTCCTTATTCACTATGAATACTAATCTTTGCAGAAGTAGAGGTCAGTGCAAATAGGAATGGAAACATCTGTTTGTCAATGATTACCTTCCCACAAATGTACTACTCCATTATATTACTCTGTTGATTTGCATTCTTTCCACTTGTACTGTGTTCCTGAAACTGGAACAATCGCCAGACTTACTGAATATTGTAATATTCCAGGTACCTGATGAAAATGGTCTGGTTTTGTCCAGTGGATAGGCAAGAAGCAATCTTCAGAACAAAATGGAAGCTAATGAATAGAGTACTTACACTTTTTTTTTTCTCTTATACTGCCCAGGAAAACTTACCCCCATGTCAGAGGCTTAGAAATCATAGTCTGCCTCAAAGTGAAAAGCTCGTACACTGCCTGACAGCTAGTAAAGTGGTTTCCTGATCTAATTCTTTTTTTTGTTGTACCCCTGCTGCTTCAAGCATTTTGTATGTTAGTCATTTGTTCTTGTGCTTGTGTCAGGCTTTGGTTCTGCCCCTCAAGACTGCAGAGCTCTCTCTGTGGAAGAGGAGTGGGGACAAGGAACTAATATCGTATCTAACCTCCATTCTGTTAAGTATTGGGAACCAACCAGAACAGAATTTCTGGTCACTTACCATGTTTCTGGAACAAGAAAGAGACAAAGGCTGTCCAAACACTTTGCTTTTCCCTTTGGGTCCTAAAACTAATTTCTGCCCTTACTTGGGCATCACTGCTCTGCTGTGAGCTGTTCCCATTAATTCTATGCTTTTGTGAGTCACTTGAAAGCATTTTCATTGTAGTAGACGCCCTTCCATGTAGCTAAGTGGAAAGGAGTAAGCAACAAGACAGGGTGATTAGTGTTAATTTCGAAGGTCAGAAAAATGCCCTTTTTTTGGTTTTATTTTTCCAGCCTTATTGGGTAGTTTTGGTGCTGTGCAATTGTGCAGTTGTACGGTTGTAGGATTATGAGCATATTCCACAGTGCCTGACAGTAACTCCTCTTGTGACTGAAATAGTGGTGTAATGCAGGATAATGCTAGCTGCTTTTGCTTTCTCCCATCTTCCATCATTTCTTATAATAGAGAAATATAAATTAGCAGTTATTTGTAAGATGACAACTTGGCATTTATTTTGTAAGCATGCATCTCTGTTAATACTATGTGTATGGAGGATAGTACAAGAGAGAGCTTTCACAAATGTAACAGAAGTAATAGGAAAGAGGAGTGAAGTCAGCATACAAAGCAGCTCTTTTCTTTCAAGCTGGGAAAAATAAAGATGCAACCAAAATTGCCAGGTATCTGTGCTGCACATTCAGTTCACTTATTGCCAGTCACTAAAGGGAAAACAACATGCCCATCTCTCTCCTCAGGCAGAACTATTTAACTGACTATTGATTTGATGCACACAGTGAGGCTTCTGTTTTCCTTAGTGCTGCTATTAACTCTCATAGCAGCAACTGTTATGTTTTGGTTTTGTTGTTTGGGTTTTGTTTTGTTGGGGTTTTGTAACATGGATATAGGTACCGTTTCCTGCAGCTTCTGTGCATTAAAGGGAAACAAAACAAGTTTGTCTTTCTGAAAATTATTTATTGTCTGTTGGGAAACAGCAATCGGTGATCGGGTTTTTTTGTATACTAAGCAGCTGTCACATGATGAAGTAAAAGGGCAGCAGGAATTGAAAGCTTTACTTCGCTGGCGCCGACTCAGAGATGAGGTGCAGAACTCTGAAGAAGAGCTGCAAGTTTTAAGGTAACAGTATGACAGTTTAATTTCTGCTTTTGCATGTTCTGTCTCTACTGTTTTCCACCATTTGCTCCTTTCAAAGGATATACATCCAAATAATCTCATTAAATCTACTACATTTCCTTATTTCCTCTGAAGAAAAAAGAAAAGTGAAATTAAATTGACTAGGTTATTTGTTTTCTCTATAATTCTGCAATTGCTTTTCTCTTTGTTATAGAATGCTTTCAAAAAACATGGGATTTCGTTTGATATAAAATGTCTCTAAGCAGTTTACAAGACCCTTTATTCAAAAAAAAAAAAAAAAAAAGGGCCATTTCCTGACAGACTTCACTGTTTGAAGCCATAACAGATTCATTTTCTGTGGCTGAAGACAAGCACATACTGGAGCAGGATACCTAACTGCCAAGCTGAATGAAAATTTAAAAAACGGGGAAAAGCACAATGAGCTATACAAATCTACTTTTTATTTTTCTTTTATTAGAAATTAGTAATAATAATATTTAAACAAGAATTTGGTCTTTAGGTACCAGATGCTGAGCTCAAGGCTTCTTCTTACATAGCTAAAGACATTTGATCAAAAAAAGGTTCTTGCTTTGCTAATGATAAGTAATCTGGGCTGTGCTGATTGGTGTCATAGGAATTTGTCATAGTCTTTTACCTTGAGTGGCTGCCTAAAATCTTCACTGCTTGTTTGCCCACAGTCTTTAACCAAATAATGCAAGTTTACTAATCCTAGCTGAAATTAGCTTTGGTCAAATAGTGGAATTACAGGGACAGATTTCAAGAGATTATGTAGACGGTGCTACCCTGAGATACAAGCAGTATACACAGACCATTTCAAGCAGGTTTTACCTAACATTTTCTTAGAACCCTTCAATAAAAAAATTTCCATGGTTCCTGGCTAAGCTGGTTTTAGTGTTAAAAATTAAAAATGCACAGCTGAAACACTGTTCATTTCAAACAATCAAGTTTTCTTCATTTCTTTCACCAAGTAGAAGTGAAGAATGAATTGATCCCCATTCTCTGTATGATCATCTTTTACATGGTTTCGGAAGACTGCTGCCATCTCATTCACTTCGAGATCTTTGCTTCTTTTTGTCCTTTTCCCATAAGACCTAAAAGCCTTTTATTTTGGGGCAATAGAGATTGTTCACCAACACAGAAACTCCTCTCTATGGCCTCTAGATTAGATATCTGAAAACATCACCAACTGCATAATTGTAGTCTTTCATTGATCTGTTTTACTTCATGTCTATTAGTTAATTGTGTATGATACATCTAAGCAGAGTTAGTGAAATTATACATTTGTAATTGTGCAATTTGATGATGCGTATAAATACAAAAGCAGGCTTTATCACAAGCTGTCATGGAACTGCTGCCAATACAACTGCTGATTGACAGGTGCTGGGGGTTTTGTTTGTTTGTTTGTTTTAAAATTAATCCTTTTTTAGGAGCACTGGTTCTTGTGATATGAGGCTTATCTCGAGGTATGTTTTCCATTGTCAAGGTTATGAAACCACATTTGTCTTCTTCTGTGCTAATTGCATAGTTGCTACTTTTAATAAAATGTCTATGTGGTGTAAATGTTTAAAATCATTTTTCTAAGGGCCAGAATGTCCTTTGCAGCTTTCTGTGGACTTCCACAGTTGGTAGACATAATTCTCAAATAAGCATGCTGCTTACCTTTTGCATAGTGGTATTCTCGGTGCTAATACAAAGGAATGACATATCATTTCTTGTTTGAAAAATATGCTTCTAATGTACACCTCAGTAGCAGAACATGATGCCAGCTCAGGATCCTAGCAATCTCTTCCTTTTTGCTATCTTTAGTTTCTTGTGGTTGCATTTAAAGATTTACCACTGGTTCAGTCAGATATAAATATTCTTTACTAATTTTATGGCATCGAGTTGAATGGAGAGAGTTCTGTCTTTGCATGTTTACTGGGTTTTTGTTTTGTTTAGTTTTTTTTCTTCTCCCTCTTGAAAATACATGCACGTGCTTTCCAGAGGTTGTCTGTGAGAGAAAAAATTCCAATCTTGACATCGCACTGGGTTTTGAGTCTCTACTGGGACTTGTGCTGGTTCCAGCTTGTGTTTTTATGCCAGGATATTAAAAATAAATGGTAAGAGTTTGTTATTTCTTGCCAATTATGTCAGGAAGAAAAAAAACCATCATCCAACCTGTTCTTCCCAAGCATAAACTTAATCCTCAGTTACTTTTTTGTTGCCTGCTGGGCAATCATATGATTTTTTTTGTGCTTTGCCTGTTCAGACTAGGTGAAAGCCACTCAGCAAACTGATCATCAGCATGATGGTTCTTCTTATTATGGATATTTGGCATTACATTATAGTAGCATCTCATGAGTTTCCTGTGAAAGAAGAAGTCATGTATGAAAGAAATAGATAAGTATCTTTTCAGCAGGCAGCAGCTCTGAAAGGCAGCACCCGCAGTTCTTGGTTTGGAAGAAGAAATTTGTGGCACTGTAGTGCTCATACAGGGTAAGACATCAGGCATAATCCTGTGTAATTTCTCAGAGTTTGAAGCAAATCTGCAGGTATAAAAGCACCTGTGAAGTATGTGCTGGCACTCATTCTGCTGGCAAGCATCAAATCCATCATTCTCATCCAATGTGTCATATTATGATAGCAAAAACTAGAGAAGTCTGTTTTGTTCTGTGGAATAAAGCTGGTGTTGAGATTGTTTCATGTCCTGGTCCATAAGACTGAACTTCAGCTCATGATTCTTCCTTAAGACAAACCAGTGTTTATATCTAACTCTAAATTTGTCTCTGAGTTCCACTTGAATCAAGTCTATTTCCCTCCTGAAGCAATGCTCTCTGACTACTCTGTAGAGTTTTATTCTATCACACAGATAGATATCACACAGGGAACACACCTTTCAGATGGTCTCTTGTAGCCTCTGTGTAGGTTTTCAGGAGCATTTAATTACAAAGTACTTCCTGGTGAATTGTGATTTTACTTTCTACAGAATACTTCTTAGCCCAGCAAACAAAATTCCTGCTTCCTTCAGAAATTTTCCAGTATGTAAAATGTGCCACATAGCAGCTCTGTTACTTTAGATCAGCTTGCCTTGAACATTATGCGTAGCTTCATCTACTGTGTTAGTTGCCAGGTTTTGTAGGTCAGTGTAACACATCTCCAGTCTTTGCCTTCAATGTGTTGTAAATATACTAAGCATTGCTTTAAAATAGTGTACTGAAGTACTAACATAAATACGTACAACATAAATTTCTGAGTATTTATTCTTTTGCAGACATTATCAGGGGTATATATATGCACCCTTTGCAAAATGAAATTCTTGAGTACAATCATGCAGATGGGATACTGCTTTCCAGTCACCTGCTAGTATCTACAGAGGCACAAATTTGGAGGAGGAAGGAAGTATGGTTCCCTAATTTAGAACAATTATGATTATGGGAGGTATTTCAATTCAGTGTGGATCCTGTAGCCCATGCTCAAACTCCATTTTTCGAAGTCTATTGGCTGGTCTATTTATTGTGGGAGAAATGAAGCAGTTTTGGCTTTTTATACTTGCAGAGAACAATGAAAAGTTGCCAGCAGGCCTTCTTTCCAGGAGGCTGATCCAGAATGGAAACAGGTAGACCTCTGCTATCCTGCAGTGGGTCTGCAATGATTGCATTGTCTGTTACCACAGGATAAGAAATCAGTTACTGATCTCCTCCTTTCAGTGTTGAAATTAAATACAAACTGTAGCATGTTAAAGGAATGTGTTAGGATCAGTGTAAAATTGAATCTGCTTTTATTTTTTTCTCTTTTATTTCAAACAGTTGTATTTGATCAAGCTTTTACTGTGTGAAGTGGGTTTCATCTGCACACATCCTAAATACAGTGCCTAAAGAGTGAAAAAATCCAGCTTTGCACTCTGGACAAAACTAATGAGAAACCATTACACAGATACAAAAAAAAGGAAGAATGTTCTCCTCAATGCAGGCATAGATATAAATTTGATCACAGAGATTAGCTCATGAGAAATGTATCAGTGCTTTGAAGAATCCTGCACTGCTGTAGCCTATGTTGCCCCTATTCTGCAGAAGTGGGAGGAAAGATGTTTGGTTTCCGAGACTGGTCATTTCAGAATCCACACTTAGAATTGGGGAGGTTGCTTCAGTCACAGGGTTAGGCTCCTAAAATAGGATCTGTTCTCAGACCACTGTCAGCTGCGACATTTTCTGGATGGAGGAAAATAAGCTATAGGGGTCTTGAGCACTGTGACTGTGAAGGCACTGCTTACAAATGAAGAAAAAAATGTTTGCATGGCTTCTCTTTAGTTTCACTCTGTGTTAATAAAAGCCTGGAAGTCGTCCACACTTAACTGCTGTGGGTATTTCTTCTGCATGCAGATGAAAGAGGTGATTCTTGCAAGTATAGTCGTGCAAACTATTAAACCAATGTTTAGGTATAAGAAGAGAAAATTCCACTTGAACATAATGACTTCAATATCCTCTCCTTTTTGCTTCATCTTCCCTTTGCCTTTTCCCCTTTCCCTCTCCCTTTTCCCTTTCTCCTTCTACTTTCCTTTCCCCTTCCCCTATCTCTTTTTGTTTTTCTTTGTTCAGTGTGAGTCTGCACTTTAGAATAGCATTCAGTGTGATGCCATGCTAGCTGTGAAAAGAGTACTCCAGCATAGTAATGTATTTCATTTGTAACCCAGCTGTCCAGTCACCTATGTACAAAATTGCATTAGAAGTATGAAATTTGTTTGTCTGTCTAAGCCAAGTTATTTACTTAGGGTAAAGAAAAAGGCTGAACTAGTCACAGTTGTCTAAACTTACTATGCCATTCACTATGCTTTCAACTATAAGAATGTGTAATGTATGAGTAATTTCTTTATTTACTTCTCCAAGACTTAATTACTCCTTTACCATTTTAGGCCCAAAAAGGAGAGCACAGGAGAAACAAGTGAGTCTGGAGCATCCGTTGTCAAACATGGTCTTAAAGCAGAAAAAGTTTTCATGCAGGTCCACTACTTAAAGGTGAGTGTTGTCAACTGATTTTTAATTAAATTCCTTGACTAATATGGTAAAGACTTTGTTTTTTTAGACATGAACAAATCCATAGCATCCTGTTTGTTTCTGGTTTAATTTTCAGGGTTACTTCCTTTTGCGGTCTCTGGCAAGGACAATAGGAGAGGCTTCATACCTTTCATCTTTACGAAAATTTGTCCATAAGTTCCATGGACAGCTTGTCCTTTCTCAGGTACTGTGCTCGGGGTTGCTCTTCACTTCCTGGAAAAAAAGCCCAACAAAACAGATTACCTAAACTTTTGGTTTGACTATGTAAAACTCCACTTCTGCCTGGGGCGAAAAGAGAGAGGCAATTGTGACTTGGCAGTATTGGTAAAATTATACCTGCTAATGGGCAGAACATTTTTTTGGGGGGTGATACATAAACTGCATACCCTACTACTATCTGTTAATATAAACAGTGGGTGATTTTAGTATTTGGGTTTTTTTTTACTTTTAACTTGATGCTTTGAAAGGTCAGTGCTCATAGGTGCTGCTGTTCTCAAAGACAGGGTCATTCACTGTACTGGAATTGTCTCCTGTAGTCTTTTAGCTCATGGATTTTGGTTGTGGTCAGTCAGCCTTTTCCTTGATAGCTCTCTGTTTCTGACAGAGAAGAAGCACAGCAGAGGAATGCAGCTGAAAACTTCTACACATCATAACAGTATGTGCACATTGTATTTCTGATTCTTTGCATGCTGCTTCTTTCAATGCTTGTAACTTCACAGTCTTTCTTATGAGCATGACAGTCTCTTTCTCATTAAGTCAGAGAGTGATGTCCCCATCACTGTGACATTACACCCACCTGTATCATAGTCTTGTCACAGCCTCTATATAGGTTCCCTCATCATGGTCCATACTCCCATGTTTTCAAGGCATTTTGTTACTGAAGGAAACATCCTTCTAGGATGTTTAAGATGTTCTGCTTCTTTCTTTCAGTAGACCTTCTCTGATAGAGATACCATGCAGTAGCAGCCCTATCTGAAAAGCAGTTGTTTTCATAGGACAGGACTAGTGAAGGCTTGGTTGTAAAAAGTAATGTTGTATTAGGAATATGAATCTATCCTCCTAAGTCCAACTGCATATGTTAATCACTTGAATTACAGACTTAGTTGTTCTCTTCCTGACATAAATAGTATATAATTACTCCATGCAAAGTGAAATAGCTTCAAAAGAAAGCATTAAGCAAGTCACACCACAGTATCTCATACAATCCGTTATGTAGAGAGCCCAACTGGGGTTATAAACAGAAATTAGCCTCCCCCTAGGTCTTTATGAAAACGTCCTGTAACCACAGGCTGTAGTGTTAAAAGAGAGACTGCCTTGTTCTCCGGTGTTTTATTTTGAGAATGGAATGATGTATTTCCCCAAAACCAAAGTTCTAAGGAATCTTCTCATTGGTGGTGAGTCCAGCTTGTGCCATAGGACTGTTGCTTGTTGCTTCGGTAATGCTATGAAAACAACCATTGATGGGGGTGTCTGTGAAGCAGGGCACATCGTGGTTAAAACCAGGCCTGGAACAAAAGTAACAAATACTTGGTATCACTAGAAGATCAGTGTGAAGGGGGAGGAGGTGGAAGAGGAGGAATACATTTCTGAAAACAGTTTTTTCACTGAAGTTCTTATTTTCTTGAGTTGCGGTTAAAACCTTTGAGGGGATTCAGGATGGTGATATATGTCTCCGTGCAATGCAGAATAAGGGCCTGTGATTTTGACGGAATGGGGTCAACACTTACCTGTTTCTTCTAGCCACAGGGATTCTTGTGTGCTTGATATTTTGTCTTACTCTCTTGGGGTGAGACATATGCCCATGTATCTTACAGATAGCTCACAGAACTGCAGAGTGTTTCATACCTCAAGTAACACTGAAGTTAGGTGTAGTAGCTTTACTGCGGCAGCTTTACTCTGTGGAGGAACATCTGAGGTGATAAGGGAGTTAATGTTTCCACCGCTGCAGCTGTTTCCTGAACCATGTTATTGAGACCTTGAATGGTTATGTTTGGCATAGTGTGGAAAATGACAGTGACTATATGAGCCTTGTTTACATTACGATGTCCAAAATCATAAAGATGATGCTTTGCTATTTCACACGCAGAAACTGACTGAAAATTACAGGAGAATTTGTAAGAAGCATCCCAGTGTTTAAATCTGGTGGTAAGGAGGATGCTGACATTTTGGTGAGCTTGTTGGTCCTGGTTGATGTGAGGTGACATGTATCAGCAGACTGATTAAATGTTGCAAAATATCTTAGCACATTATACTACTAGTCAAGATAGCTAGATTGCATTGCAACTGAACTATGAACTGTGCATCTACTAGAGACTTCTTCCTCTGTCCAACACTCTGCTATGAGATGTTACTCTGTAGCATACTTAACTTCAGTCTTGTAAGATGAAAAACTGTATGTCGTTTCTGCACCCAGAAACAACCATTCTGGTTATTGGTTAAAACCATTGTTCAGTATTTTCAATTATGCAAGCAAGATTAAGTCATGCTTTTATTTCAGGTTTCTTAGGTTACCTTTTATTTAAATACATGCAATATGTCCATAGGTCAAAAAAACATGGTTTCCTACTTTCCTTTATTTGAAGATGCCTAATTTGGTGGAAAAAGAGCTGTTTACTGAATAACTTCTATTGTGTGCTTTTTGTGCTTTTACCTTGTTTCACAGCAGCCTAAATCCATCTCCCACTGAAGTTGTTGGGAACAGGATTTTAACATCATCCTGTTGTTTGGTCACTATAAAAACTGCAAAGGACTATAACCAGTTGTAAATGCATTTACTTTTTTAGTAAGAAATCTTACAGATTATGCTTATGTTAGTGTCTGGTATTGCTAGATAAGCAATCACAGCAGGAATCGCAAATGCAGAAGTAATGAAGTCAAGTTAGTACAAAGTTTATTATTCAAGTTCTTTTTTGAACAAACATGCTGTCAATGTTTAAGTGAATAAAAGATTTAAAATAAATAGAGGTGCAAATGGTAGGTTTAAATATCATAATGTTGTACTTTCACCTTGTCCAAAGTAATTGTAAAAGTTCCCAGCTTTAGGAATTGTAGCGATGAGGGAAAGTAAACCCAGTGAAAATAATTGCCCGTGTTCTGAATACTAGTCTTGTTTTCAGTGGTGTTTGCAGTATTTTTCCTAGATGGGAGCTGCAGGTGCAAGGAAATGACTTCAGATGTGAAACATTAATCAGTTTGCCTTTTTCCTTCATTTTGATTGCGTGCTCAGTATGTTTTTAATAGTAGTTCTTGTTTATTTTAGTCAAGTTAGCAACAGACGAGTAAAGCAAGTCTGGAATCTTTGAAAAAGAGTTAAAAACCATCGTCCATTTTCCTTTCTGTGAGAGAATTCAGTCACTAACTGCTTTGACTTAACTTTTAAAATAATTAATGGAGTGTTACTGACTATAAATAAATAGAAAGAAGTGCAAGTTGCTGATATTCCTAAAACAGTTAAAGCTGGTGTTCAGTTTGATACTGAAATAAGAACACCTTGGGAATTGAATTGTTTGAAGACTTCAATTTTCATATTTCTGTCTGCTATAATAATAACCCAACATCTGTAGTAGTCATCTATCTGATACAAGCTATGGTTACTGTAGTAAAATTACACTCAAGGAGGCAGTGCTTAAAACCAAAATCATAATTTATGCTATTTGTGAAAGTTTCAAAGGCAGATGTGTGGATCCAAGGCCACTCTGTATGTACCCATATAACATGTCCAGCACACTGATTTGCATGGGTACATACTATTATCATTGTTTTATAAGATTGGTATCTGCAGACACAGATCTCCATTCAACTGTTCATTAGCTTGTAGAACACCTGTAACTAAAACTGGAAGTCTAAGAGTGCAGTGTGCATGTATTTTGATGTTTCAACCTCTAGAATAGCTTCGCTAGATAAGTTTACATAAAGTTTGTCTCTGCAGTTTCATGCTTAGTGTTGCATGCTTACTCACGTGGGACCTTGAGCAGAAAACTGTTGACATCCTTGAGGCATGGTCTGGACTCTGGCAATGCCCCATCCAGAGCAGCCTTCAGGACAGGAGTCTTTGCTTTCTACACTCCATATGCTTGAAAAACAGAAATAGATGGGTCTGCTTTGCTAAGATTGAGTTCATTTCCTGTTCTAATTCTTGCATAAATGTCCATATTCCTGGTTTTATTTAGCTGTGCACCACACAGCCTTTATTCACTTTCCTTATATATATGTGTTGTAAGACAACATTTAATTACTGCATGATCACAGTCCTTTTATTATTTTTTTACCGAAGATCTTTGCCTCATTTATGTAAAATAGGTATTGCTCTCATATGAAGCAGCTGCTTGGTATTTTAGAATCACAGAATCATAGAATAGTTAGGGCTGGAAAGGACCTTAAGATCATCCAGTTCCAACCCCCCTGCCATAAGCAGGGACACCTCACACTAACCACGCAACCCAAGGCTTCGTCCAACCTGGCCTTGAACACTGCCAGGGATGGAGCATTCACAACCTCCCTGGCCAACCCATTCCAGCATCTCACCCACTCTCACAGCAAAGAATTTCTTCCTTATATCCAATCTAAACCTCCCGTTTAAGTTTGAACCCATTACTCCTTGTCCTATCACTACAGTCCCTAATGAAGAGCCCATCCCTGGCATCCCTATAGGCCCCGTTCAGATCCTGAAAGGCTGCTATGAGGTCTCTACGCAGCCTTCTCTTCTTCAGAACAGACACAACTTTCTCAGCCTGTCTTCATACAGGAGATGCTCCAGTCCCCCGATCATCCTCATGGCCCTCCTCTGCACTTGTTCCAACAGCTTCATGTCCTTCTTAAGTTGAGGACACCAGAACTGCACACAATACTCCAAGTGAGGTCTCACGAGAGCAGAGTAGAGGGGCAGGATCACCTCCTTCCACCTGCTGGTCACGCTGCTTTTGATGCAGCCCAGGATATGGTTGGCTTTCTGGGCTGTAAGTGCACACTGCAGTCGGCTCATGTTCATTTTCTCATCGACCACCACCCCCAAGTCCTTCTCCACAGGGCTGCTCTCAATCTCCTCTTTGCCCAACCTGTAGCTGTGCCTGGGATTGCTCCAACCCAGCTGTAGGACCTCGCACTTGGCATGGTTGAACTTCATGAGGTTGGCATCAGCCCACCTCACAAGCATGTCAAGGTCCCTCTGGATGGCATTCCTTCCCTCCAGTGTATCCACCAAACCACACAGCTTGGTGTCATTGGCAAACTTGCTGAGGACGCACTCAATCCCACTGTCCATGTCAGCGACAAAGATGTTGAACAAGACCGGTCCCAACACCGATCCCTGAGGGACACCACTTGTCACTGGCCTCCAGCTGGACACTGAGCCGTTGACCACAACTCTTTGTGTGCAGCCATCCAACCAGTTCTTTATCCACTGAGTGGTCCATCTATCAAATTGATGTCTCTCCAATGTAGAGACAAGGATGTTGTGTGGGACAGTGTCGAACTCTCTTTTCGTCGTTCACAGACACTTTATTTACTGTACAGTATGCTTTTCCTTCTGTTCAACCTTTTAACAAAGTGCAAGGCAACAAAAAAAGACTGCTTCACTAGGTCATGCATTTTACCCTGAAATTAACTGTGTCTAAAATGCTTATGTATTTGACAAGTGGTTAATTTATGGATCAATTAACTATATTGCACATTTTGACAACCCATTGTATTCATAGTATATAATCTAACTAGCTTTCAGCTATATTTCTATTTTACTACAAGTATCTTGAAAGAAAGAAAGTATGAAATATTGTGCTTAGTAAGGAAGACTGGGTTAGTAAAAGTCATTAACATGGTATAAGCCAAGATTTGTGTTGTGAGAAAAGTGATATAAGATAAACTGTGTATTTTAAAGGACAGAGATCAGAATGAAGTAGGGTTAGAAATGGAACTGGAGAAGAAATCAGAAAGTAGTGAAGCTAAGACAAGCCCATATGTTTTATAATTATGTATAATACAGATGAGCAATTAAAACCTCAGTTAATGTGTCTCACATTTTAATGTCCAAAAGTATAGTTGTATGAAAAAAGCCCCAAGTATCTTTTGGTATTCTGTATCTCAAGAATAAAGATTTTAAAAGAAGAAGTAAGTTTGGCACATATAACTGTCTTCTATCAGGGAAGTGGAAGTGACCCGTGTATCTGAAAATGTCTTGGACTTTCCCAGTAGAGTACACAGATCCTTTCCATAGCTGCTGAACTTACCAAATCTTGAGCCTAACTCTTAGCTGTGGAGTATCTTTTTGCATTTCCATTTCTGTTACAGTAGTGTCTCACTTCTCTGCTGACCTAAAGTTTTTGTATTTGCTTAGCTTCCATGTAGTATTTTTCAGGCTTAAAATTACATGGTAGCTCGTTATGCAATACAGTTTGATAGGAGAAAAGATAAATCATTTAATTCTGACTAGAGCAAACTGACAAGGGAGCAGACTAAGCATGTGGGCTTTGTTAGTGCTGAATCACAGCTCCAGCTTTTGATTTAGTGAGATGTATTTTAAATAGAGTCAAATGCATCTGACCTGATTTTCTGCTGGATAGTCTTAAACAGAAGCCTGAAGAACAATTGAGGGCTCTATGTAGAACCATTGATACATAACAGATCTATTTCCTCATTTTTTTCTTAACTATATGTGTGGTCTTACATGTTTATACGTGTAGAATAGGAGGAATATGTGTTTAATTCAAATTTTTAGGTGGTGATGTATTTAGTATTTTTAGTGGACAGTGAGAAATTGTGTAACTCCTGAAGAAATCAAAACATTTCAAATGAGTTTGAGACAACATAGGAACTGGTGTTAGGAGAAGGCATGTTCAAGCTGCATGCTTTCACTTTCTTGCCTGGGGTCTAGTTTGAACCTACCCATCAATAAGGTAAGAAGGAAAGACAAGGCTTTGTTCAGTGAATTAAGTGACAGTTACCATACTTTTTCCAACTCACCTGATCCCTGAATGCACTTACCCATTATGATGAGGTGTTTTGACATGTACAAAGATGTCTTTTGTGAAAGACCTGGGGCTCTGACAGAAACCCTGTCACTAGTATAGCTGGGGTGATTTAAGACTTGCTTCCCTTAGTTATTCGCACCACACCTAAAAGGATAAATTCAGTCCAGTTATTATGGACAATTTACCTAATACTGCTCTGTATGAAAGTGCTAGACAGGGCAGCTCAGGCAGGGATACTTTCTGCTGCTGTGCTACACAGGGATAATAACCCAACTCAGAGAAATGCTGGGGAAGGGCCATGCAGGGGGCTGATACCATCTTAAATACCCACAAGGGAGATTTACCAGAAGTCCTTGCCCAGATCCTTTTATGTGCTGTTTTCTTGTTGCCACAATACTGGTTTTTTTTNTGCAAACTGACAGGATAAGATGAAACAAGGCTGAAGCAAAGCGGTCTGACTGAAACAGAGTGAACCCTCCTAGAAGGAAAGAATCTGAATGAATTCACTTGTTACTCCTTGGAAGTTGGTTTGGATCTTTACCACTAGCTTCTATCATTTAAGCAACCAAGTTTTTTTTTTGTTTGGTTTTTTTTTTTTAGGAAATTGTTAGTGATCAGAACATAGTTCATTGGCACAGGGTAAATGGGAAACAAATTCTGCCTTTGACTGGAGCTAGTCAGTGACTCCATCACCTGGGGCTTAAACTGTTCAGCTAATGATTGCTGCCTGCTAATAGAATATATTTTAGGTGAGTCTTGCTAACTCTTGGTAGGAAGTTGTTGTCTGGGCTTGTTACCAAAACCCCAAGAGAAGGAGTTCAACATGTTGCTGATTTTGTTAATTAAAAGCCAGGAAGGTGCACAGGGAGGGAATTCCAAATAAACAGTATGCTTGAAAGGGTATTCCTTATTTATTTTTCTACCTGAAAGGAACTAAGTAACATTTACTGTTTACTTACATCATTTACAAACTGCATAATTGACAGGGTTAGTTTAATACTGAATGGGTAACTTCCATAAGGAGTTGGATGTAAGTGCATTTGGAGTTTATTTGTTGCCAACTGGATGTCCTTTTAGACATACCACTTTTAGTCATGAAATCTCCATTGTTTTATGCACCCCATTTGTATTTCAGTTAGAGAATTTAACTGGAAGTATCTATTTATTGGTTGTAGAGTACTTGAAATATCTAGATTTCAGTATTTCATACTAAGGATATAATTTGCCTTCTAATAGTCAGTGTTCTTCATTTAATATCAACTATGCGTGATCAGAGTGAGGGACCTGTCTACTGCCCTGAAGTAGTTTTAGTAGAAACATGCTGGGCATTGCTCCAAACAAGAATGGGAGTAACAATAAAGTATCTTTAGTTACAAAATAGGAGGTCTTCTAAACCCAGATCTGTCTAGTTACGACTTCAAGTAGCCTCCATTCCTAGGGTCCTCAAAATTACTTCTTTCAAGTGACTTCTCAGTCATTAGGTTCTCACTGCCTGCCTTTGACTCGGACACGCCTTGTGTTAACAGTGCAAAGAAAACTACTTGATCTCAATTCACAGTCTGTATCCAGATTTGATCTGCTCAGAAGCAGCCCAAAGTTGCAGTTGTGATTAAAATTATTGGCTTCAGTCTGGATTCTGGTGAGAGCAGACAAGTGTCTTCAGGGAATTTAATTGTGAGGGTCTAGCAAGTTCTTAGTGAATGTGTGAGAGTCCTTTTTCAAAGCTTTTTCAGTTTGGCCAAATGTAAATAAAATCGACTAAACCCCAGAGTAACAGTTTCTTTATACAGGGAAAAGTTGTTTTCTAGCCTCCAGCTTTTCACCCAGGGAAAACCAGGAGTATATAGGAAAGTGAGATTATTTAATCATATGAATATAAGCCAAATTGATAATCATGCAGTACACTGGTGACATGTGATTTCTAATTCATATTTTCTTTCGGGCTTCATTGAGTTACTTGCAAACAAAGGCAAAACTAAACTATAATTTGTTTTATGATCTGACTCAACATTTATTTATGATTACCCTGGTCATCCGTAAGTCATTGCTTCAAAATGTAAGGTCACTAGGACTCCTTAAGGAAATGGTATCAAAGCTTAAAAAGCCCCAACCTATTCCCAAACTTTTCTCTTGAACACTTCTTAACCATATCATTGTGGGAGGAAGAAAAATGTAGCCTAAGGATAGAATTTTACTCCAGATGGTTAAAGTTTGGCAAAATTATAAGCAACTGAAAACTCAGACCTGTAACGGGATGTGTCATGCAGACTTGATAATAGGCCATACAAATATGAGGTAAATGCTAATGTTTTTTCCTACTCTATTGTGGAGCATCAAAGTAGAAATGGTTAAAACAAGATAGATTAATCCTAATTTTAAGAAAGTCTATAGCATGGTGTTTACTGCCTTATTCTCACCAGATATTTGGGAAAATGAGATGGCTTTAATCACAAAGGAAATGTTTAATTTCATAGTAGAAGATACAGAATATAGAAGAACTTCTAATACCAGATGTATCTTCAAGAGTCCTATAGGATTGATTATAAAAAGCTAATGCAATCCAATCATAGAATCTAGCTGCATTAATGTATACAGAGATGGTGCAAATAGTGCCAAGAATCATTACTTCAGTATTACTTTTCACACAGTTTTGAAACAACTCTATTGACAATCTTTCCATATTCTTTATTTCTATGTAAGCTCGCTCTGTAACTCCAGCAAAACTTCCACATGTGGAAGGAGACAGTAGTTCTCTGCTTACGTACAGAATAATGGTACAGAACTGCAAGTAGTAGTATGAAATAGGGGGATTTCATACATTATCATGTCATCAGTACACTGTTAGGTCAGAATGACTTCTGGCAAAGCTATGATGACATTCATGGCACAGCAACACTGAGCCCAGCACTGTGTAATTTAACCTTTCATTGTAAGCAAACTTTGCAGCTACTGCAACATAGCCTGAATTTCACTTGTAATCTAAAGGAGGAAGTCTCAACAATGTTACCAGTAGTTTCAATTGTGCAATCACTCTTTGATTCCCTAACAATGCCATAATCAGGGTAACAGCATCTTCTGTTGAGTGCCCTGACAGAGTACCTAAATAAGGCTTTCTGCCTTTTAGGAAACATTCTTTAAAATCTTCAAGAACAAGTATGTGCAATCAGAAATCAGCCTGCGCTGAGGTACTGCATCATTAGCCTATGAAACTTGTCTTCATAAAGATTAGTATTAATGAAGTGGATGTATTGTTTTATGAAATAGCATATAAATGAATAATTCATATTAATAAATCCTTTTCTTATGAATTTGTTCAGAGGAATATATTGTGTTGAAGTGATTCTCATTACAAATAGGTCATATATAGTGTGAGGCGCAAGAGAACCTTCAAGTGATGTCAGGTGCAACTTTTGAAATCACAGAGTTGTAAGTAAAGGATGATAGTAAGGCTCTTTCACTGGCATTTCACCTCCTTATATATCCATGAAAGAAATTCTAGCTACCTTTTTTTTTTTTTGATGAATTTGCCTTTTAGCTGCTGTGGTTGGCAGCAACATTGTGAATTTTGTCATACCATGAGGAGTAGGTGTGACCTTCTCACCACGTATGTGCATTAAGGAGAAAAAAGGCCTTATGTGGTTATATAGTTGAAGACAGTGTGATAACGTAAGCACAGTGGAGGGAAACATAAACACCCTCAGTTCTGGTTGGTGTTTCTTAGTGCCTGAGTGTGCGAATCTGCAGCCTTTAATAGTTTTCAATATAGGTTGTCTGTATTATAGAGTAAATAAAAATGGAAATGTGGGATTGTGTTTAAATAGGCAGCAGGCTTTTCAAGCCCATTTTCTTTCAATATTGACACTTTTTGCTCGAGTGGGTTGGAAAACTGACAAGCATAACATATGTTGTATAAATAACCGAGCAGTATAGCACCATAGTAGATATATATATTTCTTTCTTATCATTTTATCTGCAGTCTTTAAAAACCCATCTCTCACTAGCAATGCAGACACAGTTACATCTTCACAAATTTGCTAACTGTGGTGCTTTGTTCATTTTCTAGGATTTTCTTTGCATGCTGTTGGAAGACATTCCTGAACAAAAAGAGTAAGTGAGAACCAGGCTCGAAAAGTCAAATAAGAAAGTAGAAAGTAAATTTGAATATCAGTTGTGCTGGCCAGAAATAGTAGGATTTTGTTTAGTTTTGTTCTGCTTGTTTTTTTAAAGTTTGTGTGTGTAACTTTCTCTGAAAATTCTCACAGATACATACACAAAAAACACAAGGCTTGCTGCATTGTGCTATCCCAAGATTGCCAAGCAGTGCATTTAATTTGCATGTTATGGCAGCAGTAAAGTCCTCTGTTCACTATGTGATCTGAAGTGCAGGCACAGCTGCCTGCTCAAACTAATTTGTGATCCTCTTACCACCTGCTTTTGGCACATGGCACGCTAGAGCAAGGAGGCCAGAGCTTTGTGGATCCAGGAAACTAGAGAAGATTGGTCTTCCTCAAGTAGTTGCGTGGTACCATCCCCTGCCTGTCATGCAGTATTCCAAACAGGGAAGGACGGAGAATGTTGATAGAAATCCAGCATTAATTGCCTGACATGTCCTTCAAAATCCTTCTATGTGTGACGGTTACTGGCTGAAGACGATACACCTGCTTCTTCATCCATCCCTGCTTCTTCATTGGTTTGCTCTGTGTAACTACAGGCTGTGATACAAATACAGGCTCTTTTGAGGTAGAGCTTTGCATATTATAGCTTTTAAAACCAATATATTCACTTGGAAAATGAAGGTTTGGGGAGCAAGATTCCAAAGTCTTCATAACTCTGCGTGAGTAGTTTGGAGTGGAAAAAAATAAGAGAGAAGATATAAATAGAATTCAAAAGTATTGATATTTTAGTGAAACAATTCTGTTCTTAGGGGTGAGGGACAGAGAAGCTAGTTATCACTGAGATGTGTTTTGTGGCACCATGAGTTTAATCTGGGTGGTGGTAAATTTTCCAGTGACGTACCATAAGATGATACTTTGTTTATGTTACTGAATACGGGTTTCCAGCTCAAATATAATCAGGAGTATAAAGTGGAATATATATGAAAGTTTATTATTTAATGGCGTGATTATGCATTGATTTGTTAATGAAATCTCTACTTTCCTCCCTTTTTTCACTTGTGTTTCTCTGAATTCCAAACCCAGGGCAAATGTTATTTGAGTAAGCATCCAATTTTCCACCTAGAAATACGCCAAATATTTGAACTTTCAGTGAGACTAATGCAAAAGAAGTATGTCTCTATTTGCATTGCATCACACTCCAGAATGTATTAACAACATTTCAGATCTATGGTAATTAATTTTATGATCAGGCATACCACATATCTGAACTTACTTACTGCCAAAGTTACCATGGGTGCAGATATCAACAGCGATGCCAAAAATAACAGAACATCTGGATATACAGAAGTCCTTTATTTCTTATCTGCTACAAAGATTTTTTTTCATTCTTGAACATATTCTGTTGATAGTACACGAATACTAGCCTGAGGTAAAAGCAAAGGATGGAACAATAAAACCGATGTATCTTTAGTGATCATCTGCTGATGAGTTGCACAAAGTTTCAGTTGTAGGAATTAAATGCATTTCAAGATTAGAGCAACAAAAATTATCTGTAGCACACAAAACTTCCTATACTTGTTCACTTCTACCAAGTAAAATTTTAATGTTTAAACTAAATGATTCTTACTTGAAAAATATGAAACACTCTAATATACTGAAGTTTGTAATGGAGGCTGGATTTAATAATTACCAAAAAAAAAAAAACCACCAAAAGAAGAAAATACAAATTATTAGTAGGGAATCAAGCCAGATCCTTCCTTCAGCTGCGGCAACAGAGGCAAAGTACTCTAGCCAGAAGCAGAATTTGGTTTATGGGAGACTTTCTTAATGCAAACAAGATTAACATTGGCAGAAAGCAATCATACAATAGTGTGGAAATTTCTGTAATTATTATGTTGTGGTAATGCAACATTAGCTTTCTGCTGCTGGACACAGCAGACTATACTTAAAAGATTCTCACTCTATCAGTACTTAATTCCTTTAGTTTTCAGTTACATGAGGTTTTTTTAGTACATTCCCAGCAATGAGCAGTTCCAAGATACAGACATAACCTCTTAAGTGGCAGTTATTGATTTTTGCTGCTTTCTATACTCAGAGGAGGAGAATTATATACATAGTTTATAGGGCTGCTTCACTTCCTGCTCTGACTCAATTTTAATGGCATCTTAGCTGTTGGGATCCATTCTGCAAGGAATGTTTCTGGTCTGCAGCTGAATACTGACATCAGACAGCCCTAGCACTCACTACCTCTGGTTCTTTAGAACTTCCTGACTTGCCCTTACAGAAGATCATTTCTTTATCTGAAGGGCTAATGGCAAGAAAAACAAACAAATACCTATCATTATTCTTCTCTATTCTCAAAGCCTTTTAAAATGTAACTTGCACTGGCTGTAGTCTCATTATCATGGCTATTCTCTAAAAACCCACAATACTTCCCACCTGTAACTGAAGCATCTTATTTCCTCATATATAATTGGAAATGTCACTAAATAAAGTAAAATAAAATTAAAAACCAGAATACAAAACACACTAACAAAAAAAACCCAAACCAAAATGAAACTACATCCATCAACAACAGAACACCCTCTTATGTGTCTGTGTGTCTGTATATCAGAGTGCACTAGATCTAAAATTCCCAGTGGCTCTGTTCTCTCCAAGGCTTGCACCCATAGTCTTTGCTGTAAATTGATCCTCTCCACGTCTGCCCAACATGTGCGCTGTGCAGACTCAATGTTTTTAAGGCCCTGTAACAGAGAGAGAATTTTACCAGCCTTGGATAAATCAGACGCACAGCTGTTTGTGCTCTTTATGACTGCAGATTTTTTTGAGTAAGTCAGTTGTATTCTTTGGGGTTTCCTGGTGGTATTTTTTATTTAATTTCATTCCATAAAATAAGTGTACTAATAAAGCTATGGTTTTAATATTTCACAATAGACAAAGGAAAGCTTGTGTTACAGCTCTGCTATTTGTACTGTTAATAACTCAGGCTTACTAACAACACTCCTTAGGTTAATAAGATGTCAGTTAAGTACTAATTAATATAAATGATTTAATTGATATTAAAATAATGCTGCAATTTCAAACAACTCAGCTATACAGGTATATCTTTCTTTCTTTCTTTCAGATTTGCTTTCTTTGTTGCTTACATTGTTGTAAATACAGTGATTTTGATTGAGACAAAGCAGCTCGTAGACTCCTAACCCTGAAAGCAAATTACTGGGAAAGATTTTCCCCAGTGGTTTTAATTCCATCTCTTCTTCTTTTTTTTTTTTTTGGTAAGCCAATATATGTATACTGGACAAAACCCAAAGGAAATCTTGCCTGCAGGAAATCTTGTCTGGTTAGTTAACAGTATCACTAATTATTCACTAGTCTTTGATTTGTTTTAGCTGTGCCTCCATATTTATCTGGAGTGGCTTACTTTGAAAATGATGGATGTGTATGAATGTATATATGCAGATGAAACCAATATGTTTGTTGGAGTATTTTCAGTTGGATTGGGCAGACCTTTTATCTTCCTTTTTTAAAAAAAAAAAGTTGCACATCTTCATGTGCACAGTTGATTTGCTGCAACATCTTATTCTGAAGTAGTTTCTTCCCCTCAAATGAGGAATTAAGTGGGCTTATGTTAAAGTTTGTAGAGTGCCTTGGGGTCTTGTGCAATAAAAACTTGATGTACAGACATTTTTATAATCCTAATTTTCAAATTATCATTAATATTAGTATTTTACAGAGCTTGCTCTGAAGCACTGAATCTGGCTATAAACAGTATGTATGCATTTTAGGAGATCATTCCTAGGCTGATTATCTTGTAATCTAAACAAATAGACAAGGAATGACATAATGGATGTCATTATATTCTCATTTTACAGTAGGGAACTGTAGTACAAAACAGTTGAAGAACCTGCCCAGCCTTGTAAGAGCTCTGTTACAGTGGGAATCAATTGTACCCAGATCTCACAGTCCAATAGAGTACTTTAATCAGAAGGCCTGTTCCTAGTCAGTAAATCACACACACACCAGATTTAAGCCCTTACAGATGCTTAACTGCAACATAAGCAGGTGGTAAGTGCCCTTTCTGAACATTGATGCTTTACTGAACTGCAGCCTCTACAAGTATAAAGCCCTGTGTCCTTTCTTGAGGACACTCACTTTGAAACAATGATCTGTTTGTCATCTTTTCTGGGGCATGATCCTTGTCCTTTATCATGAAATATGACCAATCAAAAAGTAAAGGAAACTATTAATAGGAAATGAAAGCATGCATAAATGGTTTTATTTATTGTTATTGTAATCTGAATGTTCTTTTTCCTTAATCTGCAGCTTCCATACTTTGGTATGATGCTTTTGCCATGTATGCAAGCATATTTTAGGAGCTGAATGACAAACGGCAGCATTTGAAAGGCAGGGCTATCTCTGGTGTCTGATTTTTGCCTTTGTTACAGAACTCCAGTGTATGTTGCATAAATTTATTAAAACCAGATTGCTTATATTTTGCATATACTATTGAACGGTTACTCAGTGAGGAGCCAGCTGACTCTCCACTTTAATCAGATTCTACCACCCCTAACTCACATAGGCAGAATTTTAGTCTGTTAGGCAGACCTGCTCAGTTTAATGGACCTCCTTCAGAACACTGTTCATTATAAGTAGGGATGGCAGATCTCCCACCACAGTGTTGTAGAGTGGAGGCTATAACTGTTAATTCTACTTCCAGAGAATGCTAACACATAGTTCTGCTTGGAGGCAGAGGATAAATTTCCTATCTTGGATTCAACAGGGACAAGACTATCTAAGTCAGGATATAAGCCAGGTCTGGAAAAGTGCTGTTGTTAATATCAGTAATTGAAATCTTTAGCAATTCCAAGTAAAACTATCCAAGTTTTAAAAATGGAGTAACTATGATTTGTAAACACACAGATACTTTTACTTTATGATCAGGGTCATCTACTAACATACTCCATGCTACTTTTGAGACTCCATAAGCTCTGTGAGCCTTAGTTTTCAAACCTGGATTTCACGCATGAGAGTGATTAATCTCTCTCCCACTGGCATAGTGAAATGTAATATTTAAAGGCATTTAAAAATCATTCACTAAAAATGACTGTTGTATTTGTTACAAATTCTTCTTAGTCACTGATACAGTCCATAAATAAACTCCTTTAGGATCAGAATTTTGAGCACAGCTTTTTCAGGGTTTGGTGGAGGAGGGTGAAGGGGAGAAAATACTTCTTTGTAATTAAAATAAAAATTATATTGGGTTGCTTGCCTTCCTGTTTCAGAACCCTGAAATGGCTGTTCTTTTTCTGAATGCTTTGCTGGTTATGGGTCTACATTACACATGTGAAGGTAGCTGCAGGTACTAGAATGATTCTTGCAAGGTATTACTGTGCACATTACCATGTATACATTTTTTTATAAATACATTTTTAAATTGGCTTCCCTGAAAGTTGGGAAATTGTCAACCAGAGCTGAAGTAAATGCAATAGGAGTTGCTTGCAAATGTAAAAAGGGAAGTACAGTGTTTGAATTTGCAAATACTTCTGTATTATCTTCACATTTGTTTGAGGATAATTGGGTCATCTGCAGAAAGCAGCCTGAACTCTGATTCTCCTCATTTAAAGCCAATGATAGCCTATCTGCCTTGAATATGTACTCCAGCAATTTGATGACTTCAATTTATATGAAAATTAATAATATGTTATTTATTTATTTATTTATTAGGGACTGTAGTGATAGAACAGGAGGTCGCTGGTTAAAACTTAAATAGCGGAAGTTTAGACTGGATATAAGGAGGAAGTTCTTTACTGTGAGGGTGGTGAAGCACTGGAATGGATTGCCCAAGGAAGCTGTGAATGCTTCATCCCTGGCAGTGTTCAAGGCCAGGCTGGACAGAGCCTTGGGTGGCACGGTTTAGTGTGAGGTGTCCCTGTTTACAGCAGGGGGGTTGGAACTAGATGATCTTAAGGTCCTTTCCAACCCTAACTATTCTATGATTCTACGTGGTTATTTCAGTCCCACACAGCTTGATCAAGGCAAACTATTGCCTTTTGCTGTGACTCCAGACTATTCTGTGACTTTTCAGTGAATGCTATCAAAGATACAAAGACAGTGCAGACAGTATGAAACTAAAACAGATACTTGTTAACTAATAGATGTCAGTGCCTTTTAAACCCCAAAAGTTTAAGGAAGTTTGTCTTTAATTTCATTTCTCTGGTATCTTCTGTTTGCATTTATGCTCCTTCTGTAGTAAAATGCTGGGTTTGTATGTCTCTGGCTAAATATACTTCTCTGTGATTTTTTTAAAAAAAACAAAAGTCCAGTCAAAAAATAGAGCACCTGTTCAGACTTTAGATGTTTCATAAATGCAGCTGACCATCTTACATCTTCTCTGTCAATCCTCATAAGCACTGAATTTGTTATTTGAGTTCTAAGCACATAATACCTGATCTGTCTTTAATTTGCTCATGTCACCTCTGATGGTATTATTCATATAAGAAACCCCAAGAATGTAGTACCAATGCAGTACAATCAGTACATGGATTTGAGGGTTTTGATTAGCTTCTAAAGAGTTAATTTTCATACAGGAAAAATGATATTTTTGTGTATGTCTTCAATTTTATTTTTTTTTTTTTTAATTTTAAGATCTGGATTAACTGCAGAAAGCATCTTCCAGAATTGGCTTGACACTTCTGGAATACCAAAGGTAAATACAAAATATCAGTTCCCAGTTCTTTCTGGATTCTTGCATTTCTCAGTACATTGTATGTTATTTAAATCATTACCTGAACTTAAACCAGGCATGGCTTAAAATACAGAGTTTTGATAATGACTGCTTTCCACACCTTTTTAAGGGTTTAGCTTTTATTGGTTGCAGGTTTTGCTTCTACCATTGCCTCAACAAGCCTGACAAAGGGCAAATCTTACGAAACTTATCCTATTGCTTAATACTGTGGGCATATGGAAGTATGATTTACAGTATAGTTGCAGACTCTATTAAATGCAAGGAGCATTGTTGACAGTTGACAGCATATGAATTACCTAAAAGCCATACTGACAGCAGTCACTAAATGTTCAATTTTTTGTACTCTGATATTTTGTGAAAATTGTGACTCGCTCATGAAATCTTATGCATGGGTAACATACTTCATTGCTGTCCTACTATCCTGGGTTCAGCTGTTGACAGCTACTTTTCTCCTTCCTAGTAGCTGGTACAATGCTGTGTTTTCAGCTATAGTCTGTGAACAATGCTGACAACACACCAATGTTTCAAGGACCTTTGTCTCTCATTCTCTGCCAGTGAGGAGGGGTACAAGAAGCTGGGAGGAAGCAGAGACTTTAACCATTTGGCTTGCTTAATTGCAGCGCATGTTTCACACTCATGAATAACCTGGGCAATAGTGTCCATTGTTAAGTCCACCCCTCGATCACGAGCCCATCTGCATGTTGCATCTCTGCCCTGATGGCCTGAGGTGTCATGGGCCTACCAGGCCAAAAAGATTTCACCCTTATGTTGCCAATCTAAGTCCATCTGAATCACTTCAATCTTAGCAGCTCTATCCACTTGTTGGTTGTTCTGGTGTTTCTCAGTGGCATGACTCTTGGGTACATGGGCATCTACATGGCGTACCTGCACCACTGGGTTCCGTACCCAAGCAGCAATTTCTTGCCATAGCATAGCAGCTCAGGTGGGTTTACCTCTGCGTTGCCAGTTGCTTCCATTGCTGCAACCACCCCCACAGGGTATTTGCCACCATCCATGAGTCGGTATAGAGATAAAGTACTGGCCACTTTTCTCGTTCAGCAATGTCCAGGGCCAGCTGGATGGCTTTCACCTCAGCAAACTGACTCGATTCACCCTCTCCTTCAGCAGTTTGTGCAACTTGTCGTTGAGGACTCCATACGGCTGCCTTCCATCTCCGATGCTTTCCGACAATACGGCAGGACCCATCAGTAAACAAGGCGTACTGCTTTTCACTTTCTGACAGTTCATTATATGGTGGGGCCTCTTCGGCACGCATCACCTCCTCCTCTGGTGACATTCCAAAATCCTTGCCCTCTGGCCAGTCCATGATGACTTCTAGAATGCCTGGACGACTGGGATTTCCTATGCGAGCTCGTTGTGTAATTAGTGCAGCCCATTTACTCCATGTATCATCAGTTGCATGATGTGTAGAGGAGATCCTGCCTTTGAACATCCAGCCCAGCACATGCAACCAGGATGCCAGGAGGAGCTGTACTTCAGTGCCAATCACTTCTGAAGCAGCTCAAGCCCCTTCATTGGCTGCCAGTATCTCTTTCTCTGCTGGGGTATAGCTGGCCTCAGATCCTTTGTATCCCCAACTCCAAAAACCAAGGGGTCGGAGTCTCCCCNCAGCCCAGCACATGCAACCAGGATGCCAGGAGGAGCTGTACTTCAGTGCCAATCACTTCTGAAGCAGCTCAAGCCCCTTCATTGGCTGCCAGTATCTCTTTCTCTGCTGGGGTATAGCTGGCCTCAGATCCTTTGTATCCCCAACTCCAAAAACCAAGGGGTCGACCTGGAGTCTCCCCTGGTGCTTTCTGCCAGAGGCTCCAGGTAGGACCATTCTCCCTGGCTGTGGTGCAAAGCACATTTTTTTACATCTGGCCCAGTCTGGACTGGTCCAAGGGCCACTGCATGAACTGTCTCACGTTTGATTTGTTCAAAGGCTTGTTGTTGCTCAGGGCCCCATTTGAAATATTCTTCTGGGTCACTGATAGGGAGGGCTTACAATCAAACTGTAATTTGGGATGTGCATTCTCCAGAGCCCCACTGCACCCAAGAAAGCTTGTTCCTTTCTTAACAGCAATGTCTACCAACTAATATCTTGTTTATTTCATCTGTGGTGATCTGGCAACTTCCTTCTTGCCATTTTATTCCCCAAAACTGAACCTCCTATGCAAGTCCTTTAAGCTTACTCTGCTGTATGGCAAAACTGGCCTTCAGAAGGATTTGGATTATTTTCTTCATTTGAGACAAGAACAGTCCAATAACTAAAGTACGATATAAAACTACTACTACTAATAATAATGATAAGGGAAATAACAAGGGAAGAGAATACAACCACTCATCATCTGCCGACCAATACCCAGCCCGACCTGAGCACTGATCAGTGCCTCCCAGTAACTCCCCCCAGTTTATATACTGGGCATGATGTGCTGTGGTATGGAATACCCCTTTGGCTAGTTTGGGTCAGGTGTCCTGTCTCTGTTTCCTCCTGGCTTCTTCTGCCCTTCCACACTGGCAGAACATGAGAGACTGAAAGGTCCTTGACCAGGGTAAGTGCTACTGAACAACAACTAAAACATCCATGTGTTATCAGCACTGTTGTCAGACTAAAGCTAAAATACAGCACTGCACCAGCTACTAGGAAGGAGAAAAATAACTGTTAAACTGACCCAGGACAGTCATGCATTTGATATTTAGTAATCTGTTGAAGAAGGACCTTGAATTTAATGTTGTGCTTTGACTAAAGTTTTGTTCCTGATAAAAATATTCAATATGTTGTAGAACAGCTGCCTCGAGTACATGGGCTAAACTGGTATTTCACAGCTGTAGTTGTAAATGCTGAAATATCTGCCTGAAATGGAAGGGTTTTCTGGCTTACAATATCTGCTGATATAGTATTCTGCTTCTTCTGAGCATCAGCATGCTGACCTCTTCTCTCTGACTCTCTTTTTGATGGCTTACCCTTTTTGCCTTAAGCACTTCTCAGGCTCTTATGGGAGGTTTTTTCCACCTTATTGGAAGACCTGCAGTTGTCATTCAGCAAACAGGAAACCTTGTTTCCATTGTGTGTTATTAAATTGTTTGGGGATCCTCTATTCGTAAAATCAAAACTTTCAATACATTAGTATCTATAATCTAAATATGACTGTATTTACTGACTACAGAAGTATAAATCTACTCGTGCTGTACAGGAGCTTATATCAACCCCCCCTTAAAAAGTACGTAGATTATCTTTATTTCACCAAACTCTTCACTTGGCTAATGTGCTGAATCTTATGTAAAGGCACACAGACCACCTTTCATACATGCAGATTAACTACTTGCATAATAAATATTAGCCCAGGAATGCCACAGAACTGACCTTCTCATGTAGGTTGCCAGGTAAGCAGACTAGGGTGAGTGTAGAGGAAGGCTTCTGTCTGCTCCTATCTCCTCCTCGTACTGTTCACTCTTCTGTCAGACGGCATAAGCAGTATGAGGTACAAACTGTCCCTTGAAGCTGACTACCTTTCCTGAGTACTGAAGCAACGGAAAAGCAGCTGGTGAATGTCTGCTCCAACGATGTCTCGATGGCACAGGAGCAGCATCCTGTGCTGTACACAGGATTCAACAACTTCCTGCTTACCACTCCTATTTTACTGAATCTATGAATGAGTCCTCTAGCATGATAGTTAGTCACTCAATCCTGCAGCACCTTAGGGACAAAAAGTAGTTCTCAGTGGTTTAGTGAGAAATACCTTGATTGAGAATGTAAACATTTTAAATTTACTAATACTATCTAAGACTTCACTGCATTTGGAGAGGAAACTTCCTTACTGGAGAGACAATCCTCTGTACTGGGATTGGGGAATATGCATCATGCTGTCCATTCTGGAAATAAAATTAGAACACGATTTCTTTATACATTTTCCACATAAGAACATTTATATTCTATAGTGCCTGTGGTTGTTTCTGTGGCACCTTTTATTTCTTTGTTTTGGCCCACCCCTCAGTTCACTGTCTTCACACAGTGTCTAGCGTTAAGGACACTGTAAAGCTACTTGTGCAGAGATGGTTGGGGGTAAATACTTTCCAGTGCTCAGACTGCTGAAGCAATGTTACTTACCATCTTATTTCCAATAAAGGAATTACAATAGAGGAATTTTGTACTATTTACATATGTTATATGTCATGGTATCTATCTGAGTATCTTTACTCCTTTACCTGTGCTTTGTTACATTTGCCATTCCAAATCCTATCCCCAACTCTGCCCAGGGAACCACATACATATGGACCCCTTTATACTTGCAAACTATTGAAACTTTGGTATTTGTCAATTTCTAATCCCATTTCATTCTCTGAAAAGTCATTTTGTCTTTTCTAAATTTTGGACTACTTTCCAAGCTCATGTATATGTATATATCAGCAGTAACCAAGAATAATGTGATGTAAGGGAATCAGATTTATAAATTAAACCAGAATTTGGCCTGTTGCCATGAGAAAATAATTTTCTAAAACATTAAAGGTTAATGTTGTAAAAAAAGGGTGTGTGCTGATGACTGGCCAATTCTTTCTTACATGGAAGAGTGCCACAGTACAGTGGTTGCCTTTAGGCTTGCTGTGCATTAAGGTTTTCTCACATGCAAAACAATAAGGAACATAAAAAGTGAAACCAAGCATTTCTGAAGTAGAAGCATTCATGAGGATTTTTTTTCTGGGAACACATCATGGTGGTGTTAAATAAGGTGAAACGTATTGTTTTGCTGAAAATACTTTTTATCAAATCAAGCAACCTACAGCATGTACTTCTGTCTCAAGAGGTGACTCACTGCAGGGATTATAGCAACTTTTCATCCCATGCAAGTAGTAATCACTTAACTGTAGTCAGTGAGTTAAGCTGGCAAGAAAGAAAAGACCAAAACAGTATTTAGAGCTGGAAAACACCTATGAAATCATGTAAGACCACTGTTGATAATGATTTGTTCTCTAAAGTACAGTTTCTGTTGTGTTTTTCAGTCTATGTGATTAGAGTTTAACAAACAGACCATACGCTTCTTGAGGAAATTTTTCTCAGTCCTGTACAGGCTTGGTTTTGTTTCGTATTGGCCAGTTACTGTTATTCTACCCTAGATAATTAACCTTTAAAAAATATGCTTAAAATAATTTCCCCTTTTGAACTCTGTTGTACACTGTTCAGTTATGAAAATCATTTTGTCCGGATTTATTCTTCAGTATAGAAAAAAAAAAGAGGGGGAAGTAGCTGCCCTGCTCCTTCATGATGTTTAGTTTCAACATATCTTACAGTGTAATCTACAAGTCTTTTATGATCATATAGTGTAGGCACTATAAAAAACCATGAAAAAATTGCAAGAGGTGATAGCACTGCTGTATCCTTCTCCTAGTCCCTTTTGCTACTTTATTATTCTGGTAAAGCTTAATTCTTACCCACTCTTTTACCTTAAGGTAGGTCAAGTATATCTGACTAAAAGCAGTATTTCAGAATATGTACAGCTCATACATAGTGTGTATTGCAAGAATATTACTCCATGCTTTCTAATACTGAATAAACATTGGAGCACAGCTTCCTGTTGCAATACTAAGAATTTTGCCATTTAAAGAGAACTCTTTTTTTCCCCTCTGCACTGCTTTTTGTGGTACATTAGTAGTTTATCTACATTAATAGTTTATCTAAAGTAGTAGCTTTGTCTACCAATGTGATTCGTAAATTGTTTAATTTTCCAGAAATACACAATCAAAAGAAATCTTCCAGTGCTGAATATTCATCTGTTCATGGTAGTTCTGGTTTTTGCTTGCATGTGACTGGCTCTTGGACTGTCCTGCCTGAAGAAGAAATGAATTGGAAGGGAAACTTATAGCAAAGCTATTAAAAATTTTAAACTGAAATATATATTTTATAGTGCTTTATGTCAATGCAAATAACCTATATCTGTAGTTTCATAGATATTAGGAGAATGTTACAGGAGCAGCTCAAGTACTTAATATGATTTCTCATAAAGCAGTTTGTTAGTAAGAAGGTTTCTGTCTTTTGCCCCAGTTCTAAGGTTTCTAGATTTCCTGTTTCCTTTTACTACGACAAAAATACAGATGAAGGGATAGCTCTGCAAGAGAATGCATCCCAGGGTAGCAGCTGTGGTCAATTACTAACAAACCAACCACGTTACAATATTTTTTAAAAGAATGCTGTTACTAAACTTACTGAACTGTTCACCCAAGTTTCATAGAGGGTGCTAGAAAAATTTTCCAAGAGAAGAATCACTCTTACTCGATCAGAGTGTAACTTAAGGCTTGGGTTTGTTATTGTTTGATATTTCTCGTCATTGCTAGTCATGGCTTATCTTGCAAATTTGTATTATTATTATCTGTCAAGTAAGAAAATCTCATTCAAGCTTGTGGATTGGGGAAATAAAATGGAAAAGGCCCTACGAAGAGGTGTAATTTTCTTATTTATTTAATGAAGCTTAACAGTGACTCTGTTAGATTAATTTCAAAGTTGGTATTGCTAGTCACAAGAATAACATACTGCTGCTTAAATACTGAAGTTTGCTATTTATCCTCTGAATTTTTGTCTGAACATGGAGAGCTTTGTGTGTTTTTTGACATCAGTGAAGAAAACATGGCTGACTTCATAGCTGAATTCCATTTAGTTGACATTTGAGAAAGAATCTGAAGAAAGCGTAACTGCTACTTTAAGAGAAGTACTTGTACATGGAAAGCATAATTTGAAGAATAAGCACTTCCCCTCTAGAAAAATTGTGGGTTTTTTTAATCTCAGCAAGGTTATTAGCAAGTCCAAAATTTAAATGAGCACAGGTCAACAATATAACTTGATTAATGTCTTCTAATGATAGCAAGCACAGTAAGAAAAAAGTTTTTGAAGATTGGATTTTTGAAAATATAATAATGTAATCAAGTAATGTGTATGGTACTGTAGAGTGCATAAATGTCAGATGAATCACGAAGCAAAACGGATCAAGACAGATCACACAGAGAGACACTTTCTCTTCATTTTGTTAACTCTTTGAAAGATGTTTTAGATAAATGCTATCCATCTGAAAGTCTTCCTAAATAGACAATAGTATATGGAGAATTGCTATTTTGTTTGTAGCAAACTATCAACTAAGTTTTAAGGTCTGCTGTTATTTAAAACAGAGCTTGTGTTGATCTGAAGAAGGTTCTTGGCATAAAATGGCCTTGTAATTTATTTAGCCACTCCTATAAATTTTATGTAAGATACTGCTAAATAAGATACAACCGTGATAAATTCTTGTTTGTTTAATATGCAAAAGTTCAAGGAAGTTGCTTACATAAAACACATCATTACATGTCAGTAAGAGCCCAAGTATATTTCACAGCTCTTCAAGTTCAGGCATAGCTTAGAGTATTTTTATAGTTTTGGACTGTATGGTGTAATCACATGCACTGCATTGCATGTGATTGGTCATTTTAGGAGAAAAACACAGACATTCAAGATCAGAATGGCATTGTTGCAAATTATGGTGTGATCACATTCTAAAATTGGAAAACAGGCTGCCTCAAGCTGGACACCTGTATAGTGCTGAGTAACTTGCTGTCTAGGTTGAATGTAGATACGGATACATTTGAAAGTATTTGCTTCTGTTGTTTAAAAGTAAAGTTTAAAAATCAGTTTTAGGAGTCTTAATTTAACCATTAACTGAATAATTCAGGAAAAATTGCTTTTGAGATTCTCTGCTGGGACTGTGAGTCTGTTTTACGTCTGAGCAGGATACTTTACTGGATTTAATGGTCTGCTAGGACACTGGCTTGTCAGTTAGAAACCAGATTTTCACAAATGTCTCTCTATTTTTCCTGAGGCTGCCTTTCAGTATCGTACACATCCAGCTCAGAGGCACAGTAGTAAAGTAGTGTAGTAAATCTGCACAAGTCATAGCTTGTTCAAGAAGTTGAAATACATCTGAAACAAATGTTCAGTTTCTGAAATAATTGTGGACTCGGTTCACTTAGAACTTCTTTTAAGTTTAATAAATCTTAAGCAATCATTGTTGTTCCCTTTCCCTATTAATTGCATCACTGAACACAAAAGCTCTGTTACGTGCAGAATGACTGAGCTTATCCCTACTAGAAAGGAGTTATGTTTGGTATCTAAAGAACAATAACAGTTTGCTGCCTGGCTGATCAATGCTGGATCGAGTTCACATTCCTAAGTTCCCACTCTCACACCTACATGTGCCAGAGGTGGAAACATAGCTAAGAGAGGGAGGACTTTTACAGAAAAATGTTGAACTAAGATTTACCCAATCAGGGCACGGCTGGGCTTGCATAGCAATAAACATTAATTTTAATCCCTTGCTTGTAAAAATATTCAAAGTACGGAAGTTAGCAACCAATTAATTTTTAGCCTGCCATTGTTTTCTTTATCCAGTGGAAACAATCCATAAAGCTTTAAAAGACTTTTTGTGCTACATTGCAAGAAAACAGCTTTTATATTATAATGAGGAAAGAGTAACCTTCAAAATGGTTGAAATCTCTCCAGTTTGGACTCCCTATAAGTAGTTTAAGTGCATGGGACACACAATATGAAATGAGAAATCAAATGCTACTTCAGAAAATAGTATTTCAGATTGTTTTAACGCAGGAGGATACAGTTAGGCATGTAGCCCTGTGTAATGCTAACCCAAAAAACTGCAACCTGCTGATTCCTGCAGTGGTCCAGTCAGAAACTCAAAGTGATCCTGCTATTCTGTTCCAGGCTGGCTAGAGTTGAGAATGGAAGCTCTTGCTTTTCAGCCCAATGCTTTTCTCACACATTCTGCAAAAACACTGAGCTGCTGAAGAACTTGTAAAGAGCAGATGGTAACAAAATTTGTGTAATGGTCTTTGCCCCGCATCCATCAGTTAGCTGTCTTTCACAAAAGCTGACACCAGCAATGTCATGATCTTTCCAGGTTTATATTACCTTCAGTCATCCCCTTTCATTAAGCAGTGCTTTGTAGTCAGACTGAAGATGTAGATGATGTTACCTCCTATTTAATCATGGAGGAAATAAATGATTCTCCTAAATTCTCATTCATCTCCATAAGAAAGGAATGTTTTTCCAGGTTGCTTTAACTATTCTGGTCTACTCCCCTCTTAAGGCCACAGTAAAATTTAAATGCCAGAATTAAGACGTCTGGAGAATGAAAGGCTTGAGAAGTGTACTGGCTGACAAAGCTATTGGTCAATACAAAAGTGAGCAGTAAAGGTCATCTAAGCTTATGGACTTTTATTTTGAGTATGTTTCTTTACAAAAACTGTTGGAAGGATTTTTGATTTCTTCAAGGGATCGGTAAGACCCAGAGTTCAGTAACTCTGAAAGCTGTATTTTATTTATTCAGGAAGAAAGAAAGTCTGCTTCATTTTCTTTGAGTTTCTTTGTACTGGAAAAGTAAGAAAAACACTGCTTGTCACATCAGTGGTGAAGGCCTGTCCTGTACCCATGTTAAGACATGTTTTTGTTTTTATCTATAATAAAAAAAAAGCCCAAACCCAAAATAAATTAAAAAAAACCCAACACAAAAACCCCAAAATCCCACCACCACAGAAAACAAAAAACAAGCCAAACCAAACAAAAAAACCAAACCCAACACAAAAAAAAACAAAACGAACACACAAAGTGAATAAATCTGTCCCCATGAAAACTGCACTGAGTCAGCTGTGGGGCTTGCTGTTCTCAGAGGACCACATTCTGAGTTGGATTTCATTTCCAGTAACTGATCTNAAAAAAAAAACAAACCAAACAAAAAAACCAAACCCAACACAAAAAAAACAAAACAAACACACAAAGTGAATAAAGCTGTCCCCATGAAAACTGCACTGAGTCAGCTGTGGGGCTTGCTGTTCTCAGAGGACCACATTCTGAGTTGGATTTCATTTCCAGTAACTGATCTGCTGCTGATACACTGCTTCTTGCAATACGGATGCACCAGCCATCTTGCCATGTTCACTCGTAGCCTACTGCCTCTTAGTCTCTCTGATAACAGTCATGTTTTAAAATCCTTGCAGTTCTTGCCCTTGGGGAATACAGTCAAATATTTCAAGCTATTATTAATCATCTGGTGAGATACTGGGTAAAACACATCGCTGTATTTTCATTTTCTGAACCTTTTTACAAAAGACTGGAAGCCAGGTCTCTTCTGCTGAATCAGTTTTCAGGTTACACAAGCTGTGCTGAGGGCACATCATACTGTCACTTTCCAAATAAGTTTATTTTCCAAGTTAAACTAGTAGTTTTTTTTTTTCTCCTATAAATCTTCTCAATGGTAGGAAAACACGTATCTTGAATTTTATCATAGTTCCATTAAACTATCTTTTACTGGTGTCACAGGTGTAATGGCATCAGCCTTAAAATGTAGGCAATATCATGATAAAAAAATCGGGGGGGGGTGTGTGTCCATTTTTTGTTTTATGTTACAAGGGAGGTTGTATAAATGTACAGAATTGCAATTTGTAGATTAGTGAAGCTAGTTACATCCTCTGGGAGAAAACATGATGCGATAGGAAAATCTTCAGACTTACCTGTGTGCTTGCTGGTGCCCACATAGTTCTGAATACGTAAATGTCGGTGGGTGTATGTGGTGTAAAATTCAGTAATTGAGAGGAAAATACCATCTCTAGAAAGAAGAGGTTGGAAAATAACTTGACTGCATTAGTTATCTATTTCCTCTCCTTTGCAAAAGCTCTTTTAAAATTCATTTATAGTAAAAATTTTTATTCTTCCTTTTTCATTCTTTTCTTTTTGCCCGCTAGTATCCAAAAAATGTTGGTAAGCACTTATTCAGTGTTCACCTTGGATACAACAAACTACTAAGAAGTTCACCAATATCGAATGTTTTAGCATTAGAGTAGCACAGATCTACTGAAATTATAGACAACTTATGCAGAGGAAAAGTGAATAATCATGATTTTTCATTGAGTTATCATTATCAACCATCACAGCCTGAACAATTTAAAACCAGTTTCTATTTCAATTTAAAATGAAGGAGTTGGCTGTTGCTCAAATATCCTATTGTTTTCTAGGCTATATACAATCTTCAAAGTTCATTGTATCCTTGGGATCTGGCTTGAAAACATAGCTGATGTAAATCACTGTCTAAATTATTTACCTAAGTTATTTATGGGCCTGCCTTCACCCAATTGGTAGGAAGTGTTACCTCCTCTCCCTGTTTCAAAATTCAATTATATTTAATCCTGCTGCTCCAAGAATGAAGTATCCTAGCATAGCTGACATGTATAAATGCTTGTTCCCAACTTAGTGTTAAATAGGAGAGCTCCATTAGCTCTGAAAGAAAAGCTTTCCAAGTAAAGAAGGACATGAAACATGGAAGGACTAATCTCTTAGTTTCTGTTGTGAGGGTGTTCAAGTATGACAGTCAGTGTCATGTGGACAGCAAACAGAAGGGCTGATGAAAGATCATGCAGCCATTATCCCCTTAAATTGGGTATGCCATCACCCAAGGTGTTGGCTCCACAAGGTCTAATACCAGAACAGGGAAACAGGAGCTACCTCTGAGTTTTAACAGTGTATGTTTGGGTGTGCAGGGGTTTTCATCCCAAATCAGCCTCAGGGTCTGCAGGTCTGTAAATCAGGATCTCATGTAACTTTCTTCCCCTAGTTTTCTCCAAACATTTGAGACAACAGAAGTGTAATCCTACAAAGGATTTAAAGTATAGATCTGTTACACTCTCTATTTCCCAGTGTTTTGCATAACTGTATCTGTGGGAATGCACGATCTAATCTGTTGGTTGACCCAAGGGAATATTGTTTAGGTAGTTACATTAGTTTGTATTTCCTATTAACATTATTTTTTGTTCATATCCTTGTTTGTCTCTTTGAACTATGCTCTGTTCTTCTTTCTCCATTCAAATGTGGAGAGCTCAAGAGCCAATTTATAGCAGCTTCCAGAATTACCATTTAGTAGAAATCTGCTGTAGTTTTACAAAATAAAAATATGCAAGCTCAAGTAGGCCTGTGGTGAATGTGAAATAAAAATCTATAGTACGATTTTCTACTGTGATACCTCTACTAAAAAGTTCTTCTTTGTGTAATGCTTCATAGTGAAGTTGCTTCTATTTAAAGCATTGAGTTTGATCTTGGCTTTGATCTGAAGCTTTTGATCTTGAAAAAAGCAGTTGTGGCAGTAAAACAAAAAGGGTAGGAGAGAGGGTTTTTTTGGTGTGGGTTTTTTTTTCAGTGATAAAGGGATACTGTCAAGATACAGCACACACTAATTGGACCTGTGTTTGTTTGTTTAAATCTGTTTGCAAAGTCCATCTAAATCTACATATAGGAGGATCTGCTCAAATATGTGCTTTAATGAGCCTTATTCTTTTACAAGAGCATACATTTTCTTTTGATACTATCAGGAAATTGTCATATATAGCACATAGTGTATTATTTTTTTAAATACTAAAAATATCTTTGTCATAATTTTAACTATATCGAGTATGACGCAGTCTATCCTTTACTGTCTGTCATTTTAAATGCTAAACACTGATCACTAAGTAAAATCCTAAAGTAGGAATCTATAGTGCTGAAATTTTGCATAGCTGACATTACTTCAGTGTCTTCCATCATGGCAGAGCTTGTATACCCCCTTCAAAGAGCACAACATCTGTTGAAATCACATGCCTAAATTAAATCACCTGCTTGCAGTCTCTTGTTGAATAAAGCATTTAACTGGACCAGCAATTAGGGGCTTGCTGTGCTGTCACATGATTAACGAGCTGGTTTGGTTGTTGCTTTTAAGGCACATTTTGGGCCCTCCAAGGTAATTTAACAGTTGGATTCTTCAGGTATCAAGCAAGTACTGGGAGTAATCTGAAGCACTTCGTGGTGGTGGTACTTTCTCTCTTGAGCCAGCCCCATTAGCTCGTTCGTCTGTGACTACCTGCGATAGGGCGGTTACAGGAAGGAAGGTTAACAGGAGAAAGCGTTTGTCACAATGAGAGACTTCACGAGGGCATGTCTCTCTGAGAGCTGGACCGTGACCCCGCGACAAGCGCTCACGCGGGCGTTACGAAGGGCCGCCGCGCCGGCCACGCGGTACCCGCCACCGCCGCGTGGTCCGCGCAGCTCGACTTGGTGCTGTATTCGCACCGCCGGGGGGCGGAGAGCCGGGCCCCGCCTGCCGCCCGCGGGGCACCACTGGCGGTATTTCGCGCTGCGCCGGCGGAGGCGCGGCAAGCTCCGGCGGGGCCGCCTCAGAGCCGCGGGGCTACACGGCTTTCGAGCGCTCCTCCTCTCCGCACAGACATGGGGGCCGGAGCTCGGGGGCGGGGGACCCCGTGGAGGTGTTTCATTTCCGACTGGGGCCTGTGGTGTGCCGCCACTGAGGACGGCAACAGCGGCATGGCATGGCATGGCACGGCACGGGACGGGGCGGGGCGGGCGCGGCTCCGGCTCGGTGACGCTAGGTCCAGGCAGCGGGACGGTGTCAGGCGGGCCGGGATTGCTGCAGCGCTTCCCGTCTCGTCCTGTCCCGATCGCCCCGCGTCCTTTGGGAGCGCAGCATAAGCGGGGATACTCCGCTTGCAAGTCCGCCTTAGCGTGCGCTTTTTTCTCCTATGTAGCCTTTGCTGGAGGAGGGTGAGACGTGGAAGGAGAGTCGGCTCGTCCAGCAAGTGAGCGGCGAGGTGAGGAGAAAATCTTCTACAACTCTTACGTTGCCCCCGCTTCGTTCTTTTGCCAGTCTGTTCCCCAAGTTTTTCACCTGATGCCCCTCGTCACCCCTGCCATGCTTTAAAACATAGTTGCTTTCATATGGGAATGAAAGCATTTGTATGGGGGAAGAAACTGAAGAGTTACTTCTGTATTAAATAATAACAACCCCATCGTCTAAATTTGGCGTTGGTAGTCTGGAACAATTTTGGACTGGGTGGCTGGAAATAAATCTCTTACTAGAAATAGAAGGTGTAAGGGATAAAGCACAGAGATTTTCCCCAGGATTTTTGCGCACTGCAGTGAAACTTTCTGTCCGGGTTTCCATTTGGCAGCCCGGTCTGTCATCAAACACGTTGTGCGCAAAACTCTTAAACAGAAAGCTCTGAGGTGAACACCACCTCCCACTTCGACCATGCACAAGTAACTAACCAGATCACCTAAGACCATGTCATTCTAGATGGGGAGAAGAGCTGTTCGTCTTTGTAGTGAAGCAATGGAAAAAAACTGTCTGGAGTCTGTTTATAGCTTCTTACTAATGTTGAATAGCTGTACTTGGGTCACATTTTCTTGCTAAAAAAGCACTATGGTTTTAATCCAGGTCACAAAATGGATTCGGACAAACCAGATGATGAGAAAAAGTGGCAAAAAGAAAAGAAGGCTGGATGAAGTTGATTTCCAAAAGGTAAGGGTTCCTAATGTGTGTTTGTATAATGGGCCAAAGGGTGGCAGATCCAAAATGCTTTCCAATGACACCTTAAACTTTTATAGAGGTGTTTTTTAGCCTCTTCATCAAGGTGACAGTGCAAAGGCTTTACTGATAAAAGTTTCAGTGTCACTATATAATTACAATGGAAACAATAATCTTTTCAGGTGTCTGTAATTTGGAAGACAGCTTCCTCAGAATGTTCCAGTTTTTAACTGGATGTTAATGTTTTTAACTGTAACATTCTGAGGAAGAAAGAGAAGAGTGCTTTCATCAGATAAATCAATATAACTTGAGAGCTTTTGACAGGACCTACTGCTATTTGCATACATTCAGTTAGTGGGAGCTGACAATTTTTATTGTGGATATTGGGGCAACAACAGATGTGATCTGCACATTGAAACAAATGGTTCTTAGTGTGCTGTTGTCACATAGTTCAGAGGGTGAGTTTGGAAAGAATCTATTTGCAGTGTAGATTTCAATTAATGAACATGTGCTTAGATGGTTATTCTATAATTACTACAGAAGATTTTTAAATGGAATGCAGCCTAAATTAAGCTGTCTTTAAACCGGAGATTTTTTTATTTAGCTGTTGTGATACATTTGTTTTGTACTGCTGAGTTGACCATTTAAATCACAGTGTAGAGAGGTAAGTGACTAGCTGACACTCTTCTGAATAGCTGTTTTCTTTTACAAACAGAATTATTTTTTAAAACCTGTTACCTTTAAAGGATTAAAATGGCAGTGTGTTGTTTTGCTGTTTCGACAGTGCTTCTAGAATGCATGATGAATCATTGCTGTTTCTGTAGCCAAATTCTTGCTGATAGCATGACTGCCAACTCCTGGATGTGTTGCCTTAGTATGGGCATTGCAGTATATGACAAATGTCTGTGAAGTGCGTTGTTGTGTGGGGATTTATGAGCTCCATGGTGAGTTAAAACCCCACCAGATAGCATCCTGTAATTCACTACTACTCTTACTTTGTAACTGGAATACATTGTTTAGGAAAGATGTTCTCTGGTGCTGTTCTAATGACATGATCTAAACAGAAACAGCATAAAGTACTGCACTAAGTAATTCCATTTCTCTTCATATTTTGGTATGTGAATGCTTGTTTACATGTATGTGTAGCATTTGTATTTACAGTCTTTTTAAGATGAAGAATTTTAAAGTTAAAAAAGTATCACTGTGAATTTGAGAGCAAAATGCAATTCAGAGTACATGCAGCCCTACTACAAGCTACAGTCTGCACATATTTTCATGTAATTTTTAAATGGTGCAAAGTAGGTTCCCTGTTACATCTTAACAGTAGTCTTAAAGGTACGTTATGCTGTTATACCTGTTATCATCCCTTTCTACTGGAGAAGGCTTCCTTAGTGCAGAACCACTTTGTACCAATAAAATTCCATTTCTGTTGGGGGAGGGGAGGGTGGGCGTTGTTCTACTTTACTGTTAGAAATTCAAAACCTAATGTGTAAACCTGAGGTATAGTTGTGGTTTTTTTAAACAGTAATTCTCGAGTAAGGTCTGTGAGCAGAAATGTGAATTAAAATTGAAGGCAAGAATACACAGTCTTCTGTTATCTATAAGTATTAATAAATCTCGGAAATTGAACGCAGATTCACAGCACTGCATTGGTAGAGTACTTAACCCCATGAAAAGGAAAAGGCGTAATGACATGTTTTGTAGTGGAACCACTGATGAGGCACCAAGGGTGGGATTCCTCATCTGCCATAGAGGTGTAGTCTTTGCAGCAGCGGCTTCTCCAATACAGTTAAGAGAAGAGAAAACAGACAAGGGAAATCTCTGGTGCTGGAAGATCTTAATTGTATTGTTTTGTTTGGAGTTGATTACAAGTAGGTTTCCAGCATGGCACCAGGCAGTGTGGATGGTGCGAACCTCTCTTCCTCTGGAATTCTTGATTTTCAGTCGTGTCTGTGTTAGGTTATAGCAGAAGTGACATCATAAAACAGTGGAAGTACTTTGGGGATAAATATGACAAGAAGAAAGAAAAAGGCACGTAATGGGAAGTAGGGTGCCCTTGAAAAAATTAGCAGAGGTAGGAATAAAACTATGGAGTGAGAAGAGGGAGGTGAGAAGCAGAGCAAGAAGTAAACAGAGAAGTCAGAGCTGGTGCCAGCTCACATCACAAATATGATTAAAATAAGGATACTGATGTATTTTGCTATGTAAAATGCAATTTGCAATGTGAAATACTGAAATCCACATTGATCCTGCTTATCCTTTCAAAGCAAGCACTAACTTACTAAATGCAGCTTGTTCTGTCTGATTTTCCTCTATCACTTTTCTTTCTTTGTGGTAGGAGTCCTTTTTCTAATACAAGATGAATGGCTTTGCTATACTGAGACACCTCCAAGTCAAAGCAAGTGCTTCTGCATCCAAGTATAACGTTTAGGACAGATAACTCTGTGGGAAAAGTGAAATGGAATCGTGGAAGAAAGGTTGCTGGCAATTACAGGGGAATTACTTACTGAAAAAAAGTTGCCTTCTAAACAATTAAGTGTGTAGGAGGCAACTTTACATACACAATAAGTGTAAAGAACATTTGAGGATAGCATGTGCTGAATCAGAACTGTGTAACTGCTAGTGTTAATTGCACGCAAGGGACATCTAAACCAGTGGGGAAGCTCGTGTAGAAAGTTGCGGTGCTGCTGTCCTGTGTGGATCCACACACAGTGGGTTGCAGCAGTGTCAACAAATTCCATGGGTGAGACTTTCTAGTCATGTAACTAAGGGCCCTTGTTCTTTTGCTCCTCTTCTCTCTTATATATATATATATATATATATATATATATATATATTTCTTTTTCTCCCCTTTCAACATTTTTACTGTTCTGTTTCTGAAGTATTTTATTTTTTCATATGGCTTTTATTACAGTCTTTCTTCTTTTTCACCCCTCTTCCTTTTCTCTGTTCTCCTTTGTCTCCTTAAGTCACCTTCAGTATTGTTCATTACTTTCTGTTTGATTTCAGTTGCTTTCTCTAAGTTATCTTTTGCCCACCTTGATTGCTGTTCGTGGTTCGCTGTAGATATTCCTCTTACATTTTGTGTGTACACATTCGTAAGCCTAAACACACTCACCTGCTGCATTTCTGTTTTTGTCATCCCTCCTGATGCATTCTCTTCACTCATTTAATCTTACTCTGTTTCTTCATTTTATCATTTTGCTGGTCAGCATATATAGTTAAAATTAGCATTGTGTTATTTATGAAGAGTGTGATGGAAATGCTAAGTGTTACTATTATTTTTGTTGCAATACTGGACACTGCCTGCTTGGAAAAAAAGAATTCCATTATCTATGCCAATGCTGGGTGTTAGGCAGAAGAAAATAATCTTCCAGTCAGTCCAAAGAATTTTGTAGCAGATGATCTGTATCCGCTGTGGGACTTGAGAGGAAACACACCATTTTACTAAGAGACTAACTTACATTTATATGAAGTTCAGTATTAAAATACAAAAGCTGCTATGAAAGTATGCCTATGGTAGAAAGTGTCATAGGATGAGATACAGAGGGTACACAGAAGTTCAGGAGAGCACTGAAACATATATGCTTATATACCAGATAAGAAAGATTATTTGTGCAGATTATCAACATTGCATTTGTCTCTTTCAATTTTAGTTTTTTCTATACTGAAACTTTGAGGAGCAATTCAGCTTTTCCAGAGAAATTGTTGCTGTTTCCTCAGAAATACTGTTTTCACATGTTTAAAATTTGTCCACTAGTTTACTAAAAATGTAGTTGTCTCATTCTTCTCACTTGAGAGATTTACAGTTGTCAGTGTTTAAACTCTGTTAATAGCATAAGAAAAAATTACTTTGGAATAGCTGTTAAGCTTCCAATTAAACCCAGACAACCAAAGCAAAACCAATTGTGATATGTATGACTAATGCTAAATGCTTTGTGCTTTAACAACAAATTCATCAGTGTAACTGAAACATGAAAACCAAATCTTATAATTCATTAAAATTAATTGTGGTGTTATACTTCAAGTAGAGAATATTTTGAAGTCTTAGCAAAACATAGGTAGGGGGAAGAAACTATAACATGGTAAAAGAGAGCTTTTATTTAACTAAGGAATTAATTCAGATCATATGCTTCTGCTAATTTATGTAAAGGAATATTACATAAATTAAAACTAATTTAAGACTTTAATTACCATGCATTTTTTGTTTCTTAAAATGAATGTTTTTACTTGATTCCACCAATCAGAGAATCAAAGTAAGGATCAAATCTGAAAAACATCTTTTGAGCTTGTGCACTACAAAGTGCTTAATAGCTAGAAGAAATACGGCAATAAGTCCTCAAGTGTTCTTCAGAGAGTGTTCAGTGGAGTCATTTGCTGTACCTGGCCTTTCCAAATTCTGTTAATCTCAAAGAACTTCTAGGAACCCTGTAAATGTATTAGATGGCCTTCAGTGATCACAAATAACATTCAATTCTTGTGGCAAACAGGGATTTGAATGGAAAATTTTACACCCACGTCATGCACAAGAGCTGAATTGCAGTAGATGATGTTAATCTATCTTGAGAAATAAAGCCTGCCATTTGAAAAAACTTTTGATCTGAATACATACAAATAATATTCCAGGCCATTAAAATGAAACATTCTCAGTGTTTAGTTTTCCATCCCTGTAGAAATTTCTGTAACTATGGATTGTTTGGAAACTATAATTGTACAGCTTCAAAAAGGTAGTATTCTTAGGATAGTGCTGCTTCAGAGTTCACTTAAGAAACGTTTAATAGAACAAGAAATCTATGTGGAAAAAGAAAAAAACCCTTAGAAATTTGAGTGGAATTTTTGATTGAGCCATAATAGCTTTTAAAAAAATTAGTCCAGTTCTGACTACAGTACATGCTCTACCCTATTTGTGGTAGTGTTGTGTCAGGATCTCAGTCTCCTTTTCAGTTGCACCCATCTCTCTTATGAAGAAAGTGCTGTTGTGTGGCATATTTCACATCGAGTGTCCCAGATGGGTATTATTTTCATGTTGTCAGAGGGTGAATGTGCCTATCAGACCACATTCAGGCCACATTTTTATGTTTATATATTAAAATACACGATATGTATATATCAAAGCAATTATAATAGTTCTGATTGTATTTATGTATTAGGCCACATTTCAGTGAAGCCACGTATCAGCATGCATTCCCTTTCAGTGTCTGAGATGACCACTTCTAAATTAGGAGAACTCAGGCCACATGGCCATGTGTTGAGATACAGTTTACAGATAATTACATCACTGTTAAGTATAGCTGTCCAAGACAGTGGTCATCCTCTGCAGTGAAAGATTAAGGTAACTTCAATGTAAAATGTAAGGTTTGTGCAGGAAAGAAAAAGGCAGTTTTGGTAGAGAGTTTTGTTCCTGTTATTTGTAGGAAGAATTAGTTACATGCCTGTGATCGCGCACTGTTTGGCAATCTGTGTCACTGGAGGCATTTTAATTAGGCAGTGTTTGTGCATGATATCATATGATACTAACAAGATGAATTATATTGTTGAGATCAACTAATGCCACTAACTTTTCAGTCTGCTGTTGTTTCTAATTTTAAAGCTGGATTTTTGATGGTTGAAATGTGTTCTTCTGTACCTTAGTTTACAAATACCTTTTTTCTTTAATAAAACAGGAACTAGAAAATTAGAGCAGTTCTGTTCTTTACAAAATATCAGAAAACCAAAAAGTATTTGATCATTTTTAGTCCTTCTCAAATGTCTGCCCGTACCAGTGGTTATACAGCGAATTCTGAGGGGTGATATAGTGAGTTTTGGGAGCAGAAAGAAGGCTGTCCCTTTCATGGCTTTTCCAACTGGAGCAACTTAGTACATTTGGAAAAAAGTGGTACATTTGCATTCAAACACTCTGTAAGTTTTCTTCTAAGGAGATTCCTACGGACCTTTTATTAGTTGAGAATATACTCTTGTGCATGGCAGCTGAATAATCCATTTGATTTAAATGTCCCCAAGTTCTTCCTTATGTGATTGACTGTTAATGACTCCAGAGGAGGTTTAGTTGTCTGCTGGCTCAAATGTGTGCTATATTTCAGTTTTGTGTGTGTTTTATTTCAGTCTTACATTTATTACGCATTGTTAGTAGTAGGATAATGAGTCTTAACTATTATCTTCATGTCTTTTTCAGTTTAGATTATGTTCACATACTGTATAGTAAAAGCACATATATAGCAGTTTGTAAGTGTTGACATAGTTATTGGAAGAAATATATAAGCACAGAAGGCAAAGGCCAGGCCTTTTATAAAATCAGTTAAAAAGGTTTTGGTAGTCATTAATCTACTTTTTGATGGCAATAGTACTAAAAGTAATCATGGATACAACTTACAATATCGTCATTCTCTCTTTCTAGCCCCCCCAAGAAGCTTTGAGCAGGAAGGTAGTTCACTGTCAAAAGCAAATACATGCTTCATTGCTTTAATTAAACAGATGTGATTGAATTCTTAAAGGTGTGTCAACTGTACTATACTCATTTGGTCAGTGCTATCTCTATTGTCTTGTGTCACTTTTTTTTGTGTGGACAGGTTGAGTGACTACTCACAATTGTCTAGTTCCTGTCACCAGATGATTCACTTAAAGGTTTTGTGAAACCCATACCAGCATTTGAAATTAGACTACAGTATCTGAGCATTAGCATGGATCTTTATGCTATATAAATATATATTTACACATGGTATATAAATACAAAAAGTATTAATATCATAAGACATATGTCTCAAGTCTAGTATCTGTCAGTTTATTGGAACTGCAGTCACACTGCAGTGTGTGAGTGAACAGAAAATGTTTTAGTTTTCTCTTTGTACTGTTAAGCCAGGTTGTTGTCCTATATCGACGTTGACCCAGGGCGCCGCCATATCTGAACAGCATTTTTGAAGCACAGGGTAATGATACTTCAATTTGACATAATTTTGTTTCATAAATGATTGCCAGTAAGTACAAGAAATTTGTTATTCTCCTGTGCTATAGCTGTATTTTTGTTAACAGGCATTTTCAAGAGAAGCTTTTATTTTTATCCAGAAAAAATGCTCATGGAAAAGAAGCTTAGGCAATTATGTTGTTCTGTATGTGTAATTATTCCTATTCTGCCTTTAATTGAGGCATCCATTGCGCATTTTCATTGAAACTCATTAGTGCTCTAATGTTTCGATGTTCCTGTAAGAGTTGCCTGTGACAAAAGCCCACATAAAGGCAAGGCAGAAGTGCTGTATCATTTCTGGGAATCCTGACAGACGTGAGGGGGAAGATGTTATGACTGTACCAACCACAGGCAACACTTTTGTCGACACTTTGAGCCTATGAGACACAAGTTCAAAGAAACTAGATTTCATTACTTTTGCTCCTTAAAAAATTTAATGTTTTGGTTTTGTGAACTGTCTCCTATGTACTCCAGGTTGCATGCTCCGAATGTGGTGAACACCCATGTAGGGGTGTTCTTACAATTGCAATTACAAACTGCCTTAGTGTGGGTTTCCTTTTTTACTCCAAACACAATTACCTGAAAAAAGGGGCTTAGGACTTATTTTGAAAGGCTGATGACTGCCTTGCTTAACTTCTCTCATCTGTATTGCAGAAGGGTATGAGATAAAACTAGAGAGTATTAGATGTTTCCAGGCTCAAGATCCTGTTTATTTCAAAGAAAATTATTACCAGCGCAGTGCCAGTTCTGCATAACTGTGAATGTCTTGCTTTTGTTTAAATTTGAGAGATTTCCTTGTGTTTTGGCTGTACTTCTGACAAATTCATTGAAGACACTCATGTATTTAAAGGCGCAGCTGGGTCAGGCCTTAGTCATTCATCCTCAAGATCTTTCCAAGGGACCAGTTTTCTGATTGAAGAGGAGGTTTTACTTCTCATTGCCCGGAGTGTTTTAGCTGGGAGAGGTGGTGTATGTCAGGACCTCATTACCACTGCATGAGCTACCCATATAGCATGTAACATCTCTTTTTAAATTCTGTCCTTCAGAATTGAAATGAGAATGTTTAACTTGCTTTTACAGATTGTAAATCAAGGCATGGAGGTGCTAGATAGCTTGTCCAAAGACACTCAAGAAAGTTTGGCAAAGCAAGGTAATGGATTGAGGTCTTCAAGTTTGGTCTCCTAACACAAACCTTCACCTGAGCACTTTCTCTTATAAACACTGAAGAATTAAGCCAGACAATTGTCCATTAAGCCATTAGTGGGCTACATGCCAAAGTAAGAATAGGTTGGTGATATTTTTTAACCTGTAGCAGAGATGGGAACAGAAGCTGGTGCTGTGACTTCATCTCCACAGGAATACTATAAAAGGCCAAGTTTGTATAGCAGTGTGACTGGAAAGATGAAGTTAAGCATGGGATGATTTAATTTTATCAATATTTATATTTGTCCTGGGTTCAGCAGTAGCATTCATTTTTCTCCTTCTGGTGCAGTGCTGTGTTTTTGACTTTCATCCTGGGAACAGTGCTGGTAACACCAGCGTCTTTAGTTGGTTCTCAGTAATGTTTACTCTGATCAAGGACTTTCTGAGTCTAATGCTGTACCAGGGAAGAGGAGAAGCCAGGAGGAAGCAGAGACAGGACACCTGATCTAAACTAGCCGAAGAGGTATTCCATACCACAGCATGTCATGCCCAGGGTATAAACTTGGGTCAGTTACCCTGATCACTAGATCACTGCTGGGGTTGAGCTGGGTATAGGTTGTCAGGTGGTAAGCAGTTGTGTTCTCTTCCGTTGTTATTTCCCTTGTCATTATTATTATTGGTGGTAGCAGTAGTGATTTGTGTTATACCTTAGTTAGCGGACTGTTCTTATCTCAACCCATGGGAGTTACATTCTTTCAGTTGTCTTCCCCATCCCTCCTGAAGGGTGGGGGAGGTAAAGTGAAAGGGATTAAGAGAGTGGGCTGCGTGCCTGAGTTGCTGACTGGGTTTGAACCACAACAATATTGAAGTAGAGCATGCTTCCTAGTAATTAAGGCTATGGTTAGTGGGTTTTGATTATAAATATCAAATGTGAGTGTTGATTTGAGTGTATTTGAAAAGCTAATAATTTAATGGACAGATATTTACCTGTTTGCCTTTGACCATCTAAATGAGTGTACGCAGTCTTGTAACTTTTAACATGAAGGGAGACTAGAGGAATTAGTAAGGGCTTGCTAAATCACGTTTTTTTTCAGTGCAAGTAGTTTTTGATTGTAAAACTTTCAGGCATGGTATGAGAGGGTGTTAGAGGTATGATACTTAGTCTAGAAGGCAGAAATGTGCGTGTGTGGTGTCTTCGCCACACAGAAAGAGGTATGATGGACAAGTTTGCTCCTGTCTTATTAATTTGGAAGTAGTTCAGAGCTGGAACCTGTGATAAAGAACAGTTGCATACATAATTCTTTGCTGTAGAGGTATGCTTATCCTAGCGATGTGTGTTGCTTTGCAGCTGTGTAAGACAAAGGTAGAATGAAGTATTTTGTGTGCATGTCCTCTGTAGTGATCCAGCCCTCTGGTATAAAGTGGCGTGCCAGTAACTACCTAACAGGTTCTAATTAATTAAAATAATTAAATCTGATCAGGCTGTTCGATTCTGTAATGGTTTGTTGGGGATGCAAGGACTTTTTCTGAAAGCAATCAGTTTTGCAGTTTGAGGTTGTAATTCATATCTTGTGCTTGTTTTTCATCAGTTAAATCCTGTGAGTATCTGGAATAGGAATTTGTTTGAAGTGTTTTTAAAAAGGGAGGTTGTGTAATACCAATGACCTAGATGGCGTGTAGACACTAAGTCTTTTCATTTGTTTTCTCTTGTCCAAAGCATTGAGACAGGAAGCATTCTTAAAGTTATTTTTAGATTTCTAAGAGTCAACCTTGATTTGCTCATGTGACAGTAATCCCTTGGCTAGGCCTGAAAGCAGTACTGTTTACTCTTCCATAGTGCCATATGATTCGAGTTTTTGCTTTATTCTGGTGTCTGTATCTTATTTTTTAAAGAAACTACTAAGAACCTTCAATTTGTATTGGATTGTCAGACTTGAACTGTTCGGGTGTAGAGGAAAGTGCTCCCTAATGTATCCATGATTCTTCTCATTGTGGGTGTAAATGACAGTAAGTGGTTTGATTTATTGTAGTCTAGCGCAATGATCATGTCTAAAAGATCACTTTGTTGCTCCATAATTATGTTGTGTTTATGACATCACGTTTGTTGTGACAGAAAGATGGTTGAGTTGTTAGGACTCAGGAATTCTGGTTTCCTTCTTAGCTTATATCCTACTTATTTCTCACCTAAGCACTCAGTTGAGAAATGAACTGGAGGTCCCTTTACACATACAGTTCACTTCCGTTACTGCTTTAGTTTGGATCCCACTTTTTAAACCGAAGGGAAACTGTGTGCATCAGTGTGTTTCTCTAACCACTACCCTAGACAGTGTTTGACTGTATTCCTTTCATCAATAAGAAACTAATGTTTTTCAATTTATGTCTTTCCAAGTGATCTTCATCTGAATGTTTTTATTACCCTCAAACCTCAGAATAAGACAAATTATTAAAAAGTTGTAAAAATGTCTTTTCATAATAGAGTAAAAACTCATTTGTGATTTAACAATTCTGCATTGCAAAAGGGTTACTTTTGAAAACCATTAAGTGAATTTTACTTTGCTATAACATTGTGAGTATCTGATAAAGTTTATGAAGACCTGATCATGGCCATAGAAGATGAACTGTAGATTACTCACCTACAGAGTAAAAACAACCCCATGCCAAAACCCCCCCACCTAGTTCAGTTTTCATTACACAGAAGAAAAAAACTGGAAAGTGAGAGAAGTTGGGGCAGTGGATCAGTATACCATTATTTCCATTATTGTGATTCTAATTATATTTACAATTTTTATAAATTTGTAAGTCACAAAATGGGACGTGACCAACCTGTGAAGTATTATCAACACAAACAATATCCTTGAGATACTGTAATGCTCACTGCTACTCACATGCTGGGTGAGGAGATATTGTTAGGCATAGGAAAGGAATTGTCGAAGAAGAGTCAAAGTGTGTTCCCCATGCTTGGCCAGTACCTGCATTTTCCTCTGGGGAGGCTTCTGTTCTCCTGTGGCAACATTGCAGACAGCTCTGCAGTTGGCCTGCGAAACTTTCCAAAACTGGGCATAGTAACAAGATTGCTCCAAGTTAAAAGTAAGGAGAATTTGGTTACTTAATTATGTTTGCATTTAATGTTAGAGGTGGGGATGGGAAATTAAAGAGAAATGAAGGGAATGTCAATTAAAGATGCCCTTACAACGACATCCTTCATGTTATGGAGGCTAGCATATAATACAAGTAGCTTCTTTCCAGTTTGTTGAATTTTTTGCCATCTTGGCTTAGTTGAGATTGGACTGGGTGGGTGTTTTGCAATGCAGACTCTTTCCAAAACACTGGCAAAGATTTAACAGTAAATCCAGCTGAGTTCCCCTGAGGGTTTGAGCTGAAATTCTGACTTTCATATTAAATTAGGCATGGTCACAAGAGAAGAATTATTTGAAGTTTTTATGAAGCATGTGACTGACAACAGGCAAATAGTATGCAAATAGTTTTCATGTATGTTTTCTTTGTTGAGTCACAATATATTCAGGATACAAAAGGTTCTTATTTATGGGACTTGAGGGGACACAGATGAAGAGATTTTAAATTCTAAAAATAAAAACCCCCTCAACCCCCTCAGATGTCTTTCCCCAAGTTTTCTTCCCTTCCTTCAGGATTTCCCTCTTCCCTCCCCCAAAAAAGCATTTTACCCCCCTCGCCTTCCTAACACCTGAAGCTTCGTATAACCATGCCATGTATTTCAGCCAGCATTTTGTGGTTTGTTTGGGGGTTTTTGTGTTTGTTTTTGTTTGTTGTCTTTTTTTAAATACTTTAGAAAATGTCTTCTGTGATGGGGCAATGGCCAAGTGAAATTCCTCTTTGTTTCCTTGGCTTGCTTTATATTGATTTGGAGAAAACTCCAGGAACAAACTTGCCAACAAAGTTTTCAAGCTGACAAGCAGGTATTCTTTATTGTGGTGCTGGGAGACACGGGGGATAACTCCTCCCAACGTGTGTCCCCGTGTTGCCACACAAGCCATCCTTACATAGTCCCTGGGCATACGTGCATATTCATGAGGCTACGTATGGATCACATCATTTTCCAGAAAGCTCCCCGCATGCGTACAGAATTGTGGTAGGGGTCTCTGAGGGTCCTTTACTTCTTCCAACAATCTTCATTGCTCCTGGCAGCCTCTGAAGCACGTAGATGTTTA